>OU015474.1:977488-1053088 GCA_907164805.1 Brachyptera putata | reverse complement strand
TCATGCATGAATAATTTTCAGCGCTGAGGCATGGTGTATTAATAATGTTCCACGCGGGGATGTGTGGTACCCTGCGTCCCGAAAACGGAAAATTCAATATGATTTTCAGAAAATTCTGACAAATGACAATTGTTAATTGATCCCTTTTCATGCATTAAAAAAAAAATTTTCAGACCGCTGAGAGCGTGGTTGTTTAATTTTAAAATATGTTCCAACGCAGCATGTGGGGGTAAACCCTGTGTCCAGAAACGGAAAATCCGAATATGATTTTCAAAATTCTGACAGATGACAATTGTTTAATTGATACCTTCTTATGCTTAAATAAAATTTCAAGACCGCTGAGAGCAATGGGGTTTTAATTATATATTGTTCCAAAAGCGAGCATGTGTTGGTACCCCGTGTCCAGAAAACGGAAAATTCGAATATGATTTCAAAAATTCTGACGAATAACAATTGTTGATTGACCCTTTTTATGCATTAATAAAATTTTCAGACCGCTGAGAGCAATGATTGTTTATTTATATATGTTCACGCGGGCAAAGTGTGGTACCCTGTGTCCCGAAAACGGGAAAAATTTGAATATGATTTTTAGAAAATTCTGACAGATAACAATTGTTAATTGACCCCCCCCTCATGCTTAAATGACATGTCCAACCGCTGAGAGCCATGGTTGTAATTAACATATTTTCAACGCGGGCATGTGCTGTACCCTTTGTCCAAAAACGGGAAATTCGAATATGATTTTCGGAAAATTCGACAAAAAACGATTGTTAATTGTCCCTTCTCATGCATGGAATAACATTTCCAGACCGCTGAGAGCATGGTAGTTAAATTAATAATGTTCCAACGCGGGCATGTGTGGTACCCTGTGTCCAAAAACGGGTAAATTCGAATATGAATTCGGAAATTCTGACAAATAACAATTGTTAATTTATCCCTTCTTATGCATTGGATAAAAATTTTAAGACCGCTGAGAGCAATGGTTTGTAAATTTAAAATTGTTTCAACGCGGGCATAGAGGACCCTGTGTCCGAAAACGGGTAAATTCGAATATGATTTTCAGGAAATTCTGACAAATAACAATAGTTAATTGATTCCTTCTTATGCATTGAATAAAATTTTCTTAACGCCGAGAGCAATGGTTGTAATTAAATATATGTTTCAACGCGGGCATGTGTGGTACCCCGTGTCCAGAAAACGGGAAAATTCGAATATGATTTTCAGAAAATTCTGACAAATAACAAATTTTGATTGATACTTTCTTATGCATTAAAAGACATTTCAAGACCGCTGAGAGCAATGGTTTGTAATAATTATGTTCCAACGCTGACATTACACCCTGTGTCCAGAAAACGGGAAATTCGAATATGATTTTCAGAAATTCTGCCAAAAAAAATTGTTAATTCATCCCTCCCCATGCTTAAATAACATTTTCAGACTGCTGGGGCAATGGTTGTAATTAAATATATGTTCAAGCGGGCATGTGTGGTGCCCTGTGTCCAAAACGGAAAATTCGAATATGATTTCCCGAAAATTCTGACAAATAACATTGTTAATTGATCCCTTCTAATGCATTAAATAACATTTTAAGAAACCCCTGAGAGATGGTTGTAATTGAATATATGTTCCAACCGGGCATGTTTTGGTACCCTGTGTCCAGAAACGGGAAATTCGAATATGATTTTCAGAAAATTCTGACGAATAACAATTGTTAATTGATCCCTTCTCATGCATTAATAACATTTCCAGACCGCTGAAGCAATGGTTGTAATTAATATATTTTTCCAACGCGGTCCTGTGTGGTCCCCTGTGTCCAAAACGGAAAAATTTGAATTTATTTCAGGATATTCTGACGAATAGCAATTTCAATTGATCCTTTCTCATGCTTAATAACATTTTCAGACCGCTGAGAGCAATGGTTTTAATTGAATATATGTTTTCCAAAGCGGGCATGTGTGCTAGCCTGTGTCCAGAAAACGGGAAAATTCGAATATGATTTCAGGAAATTCTGACAAATACAATTGTTAATTGATCCCTTCTTATGCATGAAATGACATTTCCAGACCGCTGGGAGCAATGGTTGTAATTAATATATGTTTCAAAACGGGCATGTGAGGTACCCTGTGTCCAAAAACGGGAAAAATTTGAATATATTTTCAGGATATTCTGACGAATAGCAATTGTCAATTGATCCTTTCTCATGCATTAAATAACTTTTCAGACCGCTGAGAGCAATGGTTGTATTAATATATGTTCCAAAGCGGGGATGTGTGCTAGCCTGTGTCCCGAAAACGGGAAAATTCGAATATGATTTCGGAAATTCTGACAAATAACAATTGTTAATTGATCCCTTCTTATGCATGAAATGACATTTCCAGACCGCTGGGAGCAATGGTAGTAATTAAATATATTTTTTTAACGCGGGCATGTGAGGGACCCTGTGTCCAGAAAACGGAATATTCGAATATGATTTTTAAAAAAATTTGACAAATAACAATTGTTATTATCCCTTCTCATGTATAAAATGACTTTTTCAGACCGCTGGGGAGCAATGGTTGTAATTAAATATATTTTCAAAGCGGGCATGTGAGGTTTCTTGTCCAGAAACGGGAAAATTCGAATATGATTTTCGGAAATTCTGACAAATAACAATTGGTTATTGATCCCTTCCCATGCATGAAATACACTTTCAGACCGCTGAGAGCATGGTTGTAAATTTAAAAATGTTTTCAACGCGGGCATGTAAAGGGACCCTGTGTCCAGAAAACGGGAAAATTCGAATAGATTTTCAGAAAATTCTGACAAATAACGATTGTTAATTGTCCCTTCTCTGCATGGAATGACATTTTTAAACCGCTGAGAGCATGGTGTAATTAAATATATGTTTCAACGCGGGCATGTGAGGGACCCTTGTCCGAAAAAGGGAAAATTCGAAAATGATTTTCAGAAAATTTTGCAAAAAACAATTTTCTTGATCCCCCTTTATCTTAAAAAACTTTTTAAAACCGCTGGAGCAGGGGGTTTAAAAAATGTTCCACGCGGGGATTTTGGGGACCCTTTTTCCCGAAAACGGAAAATTCGAAATTTATTTTCAGAATTTGACAAAAACAATTGTTATGTCCCTTTAGCTTAAATACATTTTCAGACCGCTGGAGCATTTTTTGTAAAAATATATGTTCCCCCCGCGGGGGTGTGGACCCTGTGTCCAAAACGGGAAAATTCGATATATTTCAGAAAATCTGACAATAACATTTTATTATCCCTTTTCGCATTAATAAATTTTAGACCGCTGAGAGCAATGGTTTTTTAAAAAAATTTTGTTCCAAAGCGGGCTGTGTGGTACCCCGTGTCCAAAAAAGGGAAAAATTTGAAATTTTTCGAAAAATTTTGACAAAACATTTTTTTACCCCCTAAACAAATAAAATTTTAGACCGCGAGAGCATGGTTGAATTAAAAATATTTTCCCAAAGCGGGCATGTGTGGTACCTGTGTCCCAAAAAGGGAAAAATTTGAATAGATTTCAGAAAAACTGCAAAAAACAAATTTTTATGTCCCTTTTTAAACATTGAAAAATTTTAAACCGCTGGGAAACAATGGTTGTAAATTAAATATTTTTTAAGCGGGCATGTGTGTACCTTGTCCAAAAACGGGAAAATTTGAATATGTTTTGGGGAAATTCTGACAAAAAACAATTGTTAATTTATCCCTTCTTAGCATAATACATTTTTTGCCGCTGGGAGCAAGGTATAATTCTAAATGTTTCCACCGGGCATGTGTGGTACCCCTGTTCCAAACGGGAAAAATTTTGAAATGTTTTCAGAAATCTGACAAATAAAATTGTTATTGATCCCTTCTCAAGCTTAATAAATTTTTAGACCCCTGGGAGCAATGGTTATTAAAAAAGTTTCCCAAAGGGCATGTTGGTACCCTTTTCCAGAAACGGGAAAAATTTGAATATATTTTTTGAAAAATTTTACAATACAATTGTTATTTATCCCTTAAATAAAAAACATTTTGGACCGCTGGGCAAAGGTTGTATTAAATATTCCAAAGCGGGCAGTTGGGACCCGTGTCCAGAAAAAAGGGAATTCGAATTTTTTTCAGAAAAATTCCCACAAAAAACAATTTTTATTTATCCTTTTTATGCTTAATAATTTTAGACCGCTAGAGCAAGGTTGAAATTAAAAATATTTTCCCAAAAGCGGCATGTGGTACCCTGTTCCAAAAAAAGGGTAAAATTTGAAATATTTTGGAATTCTGAAAATACCAATTGTTAAGTCCCTTCTTATCTTAATAACTTTTAAACCGCCAGACAATGGTTTTAATTAAATTATTTCAACGCGGCATGTGGGTACCCTTGCCAAAAAACGGGAAAAATTTGAAATTTATTTTTTAAAAAATTCTGACAAATACATTGTTTAAATTTATCCCTTTATGCTTAATATTTTTAACCGCTGGGCAAAGTTGTAATTAAAAATATTTCCAAGCGGGCATGTGGCCCTGGTCCAGAAAAAGGGGAAAAATTCGAAAGATTTTCGGAAAAATTTACAAAAACATTGTAATTGATCCCTTTCATGCATAAAAAATTTTCGACCCTGAGAGCAAAGGTTGAATTTAAAAATATGTTCCAAAGCGGGCATTTGGTACCCTGGTCCGAAAACGGGAAAATTCGAATATGATTTTTTAAAAATTCTGAAAAAACAATTTTTAAATTACCCCCTTTTTGCATTAAAAACATTTTCAGACCGCGGAGAATGGGTTTTAAAAATATGTTTTAAAGCGGGCAGTGGGTTTGTACCCTGGTCCCAAAAAAGGGAAAATTCGAATATGATTTTCGAAATTTGACAAATAACATTTTAATTGCCCCTCCCCTTTTATTAAATAATTTTTAGACCCCGAGAGCAAAGGGGTTAATAAATATGGTTTTTAAAGGGGCATGGGTGTACCCGGGTTCCAGAAAACGGTAAAATTTTGAATATGATTTTCGGAAATTTACAAAAACATTTTTAATTTATCCCTTCCTGCATTGGGAAAACATTTTTTAGACCGCTAGGCAAGGTTTAATTAAATAATTTCCCAACCCGGGGATGTGGTACCCCGTGTCCCAAAAAAGGGGAATTCGAAATGAATTTCAGGAATTTTGACAAAACAATTGTTATTGATCCCCTTCTATGCATTAAAAAACTTTCAAGACCGCTAAGCAATGGTTTAATTAAAAAAGTTCAACGCGGGAGTTGGTACCCGTGTCCAAAAACGGGAAAAAACGAAAATGATTTTCGAAATTCGACAAATAACAATTGTAAATTATCCCTTTTTTTAAGCATTAAATACATTTCAGACCCCTGAGAGCAAAAGGTTGTAATTAAATTAAGTTCCAACGCGGGCTGTGTGGTACCCTGTTCCAGAAAAAGGAAAAATTTGAATAATTTAAAAAATTCTGAAATAAATTGAAATTATCCCCTTTTCCAAAAATTTAAAAACTTTTTTTGACCGCTGAGGCAATGGTTTGTAAAAATATTGTTCCAACGCGGCATGTGTGGCCCTTGTCCAAAAACGGGAAATTCGAAATGATTTTCGAAAATTTTGACAAAAACAATTGTTTTGACCCCTTTTAGCATTAATAACATTTTAAAAGCTGAAGCAAGGTTGTAATTAAAAATATGTTCCAAAGCGGGCATGTTGTCCCTGGTTTTCCGAAAACGGGAAAAATTTAATAGATTTCAGAAAAAACTGACAATAAATTTTATTGATCCTTTTATGCTTAATCCTTTTAGACCGCTGGAGCAATGGTTGTAATTAAAAATGTTTTCAAAGCGGGGCATTGTGTACCTTGTCCAAAACGGAAAATTCGAAAAATTTTCAGGAAAATTTGACAAAAAAAAATTTTAAATTTATCCCTTCTTAGCTAAAACATTTTTTAACCCTGGGGGAATGGTTTTTTAAATAATGTTCCAAAAGCGGGCATGTGGGTACCCTGTTCCAAAAACGGGGGAAAATTTGAATATGATTTCAGAAAATTTTTGACAAATACATTGTTTATTGATCCCTTTTTGCATTAAATAAAATTTTTAGACCGCTGAGAGCAATTTGTATTAATAATTTCCCCAAACCGGGGATGTTGGGACCCTGTGTCCAAAAACGGGAAAAACAATATGTTTTCGAAAATTCGCCAATACAATTGTTATTTCCCTTTTTATCATTAAATAACTTTTGACCGCTGAGAGCAAAGGTTTTAATTAAATTATTCCAACGCGGGCATTGTGGTACCCTTGTCCAAAAACGGGAAAAAACGAAATGATTTTCAAAAATTCTGCCAGATACCCAAATTTTCATTCATCCCCTTCTCATGCATTAAATAAAATTTTCAACCGCTGAGAGCATTGGGTTTTAATTAAATATTTTTCCAAAGCGGGCATGTGGGACCCTGTGCCGAAAAAGGGAAAATCGAATATGTTTTAGAAATTCGCAATTAAATTTTTTTCCCCTTTTCATTCATTAAATAAATTTTCAGAAACCCCGGGGAGCATGGGGTAATTAAATATATTTCCAACGGGGCATGTGAGGGACCCTGTGTCCAGAAAACGGGAAATTCGAAATAATTTTTTTAGGAAAATTCTGACAAATTTAAATTGTTTTTCCCTTCCTTTTATGAAAAGACATTTTCAGAAAGCTGAAGCAAAGTTAAATTAAAAATATTTTTCACGCGGGCTTGGTCCCTTTTTCCAAAAACGGAAAAATTTGAATATTTTGAAAATTCTGACAATAACGATTGTTAAATTATCCCTTCTTATCATGGAATAATTTTCATACCCCTGAGAGCAAAGGTTGTAATTAAATATATGTTTTCCCAAAGCGGGCATGTGTGGTACCCTGCGTCCAGAAAACGGGAAAATTCGAAATGATTTTCAGAAAATCTGACAATGACAATTGTTAATTGATCCCTTTTCATGCATTAAAAAACATTTTCAGACCGCTGAGAGCAATGGTTGTAATTTAATATATGTTCAACGCGGGCATGTTGGTACCCTGTGTCCAGAAAAACGGGAAAATTCGAATATGATTTTCAGAAAATTCTGACAAATAACAATTGTTAATTGACCCCTCCTTATGCATAAATGACATTTCCAGACCGCTGAGAGCAATGGTTGTAATTAAACCATTGTTTCAACGCGGGCATGTGCTGTACCCTGTGTCCAGAAAACGGGAAAATTCGAATATGATTTTCGGAAAATTCTGACAAATAACGATTTTCAATTGATCACTTCTCATGCATGGAATATCATTTTCAGGGCCGCTGAGAGCAATGGTAGTAATTAAATAAAAGTTCCAACGCGGGCTTTGTGGTACCCTGTGTCCAGAAAAAGGGTAAATTCGAATATGAATTTCAGGAAATTCTGACAAATAACAATTGTTAATTGATCCCTTCTTATGCATTGAAAACATTTCAAGACCGCTGAGAGCAATGGTTGTAATTAAATATACGTTTCAACGCGGGCATGTGAGGTACCCTGTGTCCAAAAAACGGGTAAATTCGAATATGATTTTCAGGGAAAATTTTGACAAATAACAATTGTTATTGATCCCTTCTTATGCATTAAATAACATTTCAAGACCGCTGAGAGCAATGGTAGTAATTAAATATATGTTCCAACGCGGCAAGTGTGGTACCCGTGTCCAGAAAACGGGAAAAATTCGAATATGATTTTCAGAAAATTCTGACAAATAAAAATTGTGAATTGATACTTTCTTATGCATTAAATGACATTTCAAGACCGCCTGAGAGCATGGTTTTAATTAAATATATGTTTCAACGGGGCACTGTGGGTACCCTGTGTCAGAAAACGGGGAAAATTCGAATATGATTTTCAGGAAATTCTGACAAATAACAATTGTTAATTGATCCTTCTATGCATGAAATGACATTTCCAGACCGCTGGGAGCAATGGTAGTAATTAAATATATGTTCAACCGCGGCATGTGAGGTACCCTGTGTCCAGAAACGGGAAAATTCGAATATGATTTTCAGGAAATTCTGACAAATAACAATTGTTATTTGATCCCTTCTTATACATGAAATGACATTTTCAGACCGCTGAGAGCAATGGTAGTAATTAAATATATGTTTCAACGCGGGCATGTGAGGTACCCTGTGTCCAGAAAACGGGAAAATTCGAATATGATTTTCAGGAAATTCTGACAAATAACAATTGTTATTTGATCCCTTCTTATACATGAAATGACATTTTCAGACCGCTGAGAGCAATGGTTGTAATTAAATATATGTTTCAACGCGGGCATGTGAGGTACCCTGTGTCCAGAAACGGGAAAATTCGAATATTTTCGGAAAATTTTGAAAATTTGTAATTGTCCCTTTTTCAGCTGGAAAACCTTTTTGACCGCTGAAGCAATGGGGTTTTAATTTAAAAATGTTCCAAAGGGCATGTGCTGTACCCTGGTCCAGAAAACCCGGGGAAATTCGAATATGAAATTTTAGGAAATTTTGCAAATAACAAATTTTTAATTTATCCTTCTTAGCATTGAAAAAATTTCAAGCTGCTGGAGCAAAGGGTTTAATTAAATATATTTCAACGCGGGGTTGAGGACCCTGGTCCAAAACGGGGAAAACGAAAATATTTTCGGAATTTTGACAAATAACATTTAATTTATCCCTCTCATCTGGAAAAAACATTTTTTGACCGCTGAGAGCAAAAGGGTTTTAATTAAAAAATATGTTTCCCCTGCGGGGGGCTGTACCCGGTCAAAAACGGGAAATTCGAATAAAATTTTTTGAAAATTCTGACGAATAAAAATTTTAATTGATCCTTTTTATCATTTAAAAAACTTTCAACCGCTGAAGGGAATGATTGTGATTTAAAATATGTTTTAAAGCGGGGAGTGTGGTACCTGTTTCCCGAAAACGGAAAATTCGAATTGATTTAGAAATTTGACAGAAACAAATTTTTATTTACCCCTCCTTTTGCTTAAAAGACATTTCCAACCGCTGAGAGCATGGTTTAAAAAACATTTTCAAGCGGGCATTGCTTCCCGGTCCAAATGGAAAAATTTAAAAGATTTTCGGAAAAATTCTGACGTAAAGATTGTTAAATTTATCCCTTTTCCCTCATGGAAAAACATTTTCAGACCGCGAAAGCAAGGGGAGTAATCAATTAAATTTTTAAAGCGGGGGATGTCTGTCCCCTTTTTCCCGAAAAAGGGAAAATCGAAGTGTTCCAGAAAATTCGCAGATCAATTTTTAATTTTACCTTCTTACATTTTAAATCATTTTGACCGTGAGAGCAAAGGTTGTAAAATTTAATAGTTCCAAAGCGGGCATGTTGGGACCCTGTGTCCAAAACGGGAAAAAATTTGAATTGTTTTTTAGAAAAATTTGCCATAAAAATTGTTTAATTGATCCCTCCTCTCATTTTAATAAAATATTTTAGCCCCCTGAGAGAAAGGTTGAACAAATATAGGTTTTCCCAAAGCGGGCATGGCTGTCCCTGTGTAGAAAACGGGAAAAATCGAATGTGATTCTCAGAAAAATTTGACGCCCAAAGTTAATTGATACCTTTTTTATGCTTTTAAAAACATTTTAAACCGCTGAGAGCGGGTTAAATTTTAAAATTTTCCCAAAGCGGGCAGTTGGTACCCTGTGTCCAGAAAACGGAAAATTCGAATAAATTTTTAGAAAATTCTGACCAAAAACAATTGTAATTGATCCCCTATGTGAAAAAAACATTTCAAGACCGCTGAGGCAATGTTGTAATTTAATATGTTCCAAAGCGGGGGATGTTGGGGGCCCGTGTCCCGAAACGGAAAATTAATAGATTTTTCAAAAATTCTGACAAAAAATTGTTAAAGGGTCCCTTCTTAGCTAAATAGATTTTAAAAACCCGCCCAAACAATGGGTTGAAATTAAATTATGTTCCAAAACGGGGATGTGTGGTACCCCGTGTCCCGAAAAAAAGGGAAAAATTTGAATATGATTTTCAGAAAAATTTTGACAAAAACATTGTTAATTATCCCTTTTCCTGCATTAAATAACATTTTGGACCGCTGGAAACGATGGTTGTAATTAAAAAATGTTCCAAGGGGGGGCAGGTGGTACCCCGTGTCCAAAACGGGGAAAAATTTTAAAATGTTTTTGAAAATTCTGCAAAAACAATTGTTTAATTTATCCCCTTTTATCATAAATAACTTTTAGACCGCTGAGAGCAATGGGTTTTTATTAAAAATATGTTTCAAAACGCGGGATGTCTGTACCCCGTGTCCGAAAAAAGGGTAAAATTTAATAGATTTTCAGAAAATTCGAAAATACATTGTTAAATTTACCCTTCTTATGCATTAATAAAATTTTTTAGACCCCCTGAAGCAATGGTTTTAATTTAAATATTTTTCAACGGGGCTTTTCTGAACCCCCTGCCAGAAAAAGGGAAAATTTGAAATGTTTTCGAAAATTCACAAATAAAGTTAATTTACACTTTTTATGCATGAATATCATTTTCAGAACTTTTGGGGCAAGGTTGTAATTAAAAAATATGTTTCAAGCGGGCTTGCCCGGGACCCCTGTCCAGAATCAGAGGCAAGCCTTTTTGGGTAACAAAATCCCCTTTTTGTTTTTTAAAAGCTAAATGGTGAATTGGGTTGACTTCGTCACAAAAATTGTTTCAGGGGGAAAGGGTTTGCAGAGTTTTTTTTTTACCATTTTGGGGAATTTTCAGTCATAAGGTTTTTTAGACATAATCGCGGAAAATTGGTAAAGCAATTTTTCGCAAAAATTCCCGAAAATAACAGTAGTTTTTTTGAACTTGGGAAAGACTGAAGCGTAAATATTGGGGGAAAAAACCTTCACAAACATTCGCTTTATCGTTAACCCCCAATGCTACGGTCCTAGAAGCTATGCGCGACCTTGGACTGACCTTGAACGTTGATCTGCTTGCGCTGGGTGCCGAAGCGACAGGCACTCCTTGCTGGCCCTTTCGCCGACTACAGGCAGGTCGCGGCATTCCGCAGCGCCAACTGCTGGCCTGGCAAACACAAAACAAACAAAATCAACACCAAGTGCGGTTTATGAGGGCCTGCTACGGACAAGTGCGGTTATGTGGGGACAAGTCGGTTATGTGAGACACGTGCGGTTAGTGAGACAAGTGCGGTTATGTGAGACAAGTGCGTTATGGAGTCAAGTGCGGTTATGGGGGACAAATGCGGTTATGTGAGACAAGTGTGGTTATGTGAGACAAGTGCGGTTATGTGAGACCAGGTGCGTTATGTAGACAAGTGTGGTTACGTGAGACAGTGCGGTTATGTGAGACAAGTGTGGTTACGTGAGACAAGTGCGGTTTTGTGAGACAAGTGCGGTTACGTGAGACAAGTGCGGTTATGTGAGACAAGTGCGGTCATATGAGACAAATGCGGTTATGTGAGACCGTGCGGTTCGTGACAAGTGGTTATGTGAGACAAGTGCGGTCATGTGAGACAAGTGGGTTTGGGGGAAAAGTGGGGTTTACGTGAACAATGGGTTTTTTAGAAAATGGGGTTATGTGAACAATGCGGTTTGTGAGTAAAGTGCGGTTAGGGGAAAAATGGGGTTAGTGGTAAAGTCGGTTTTTGGGGGGAAATGCTTTAGGGAGAAAAGGTTTTTTGGGAACAAGTGGGTTATTTGGACAAGTGCGGTTTTTTGGAAAAAGTGGGTTTTGTGGACACTGCGGTTACGGAAAAAGTGCGGTTATGGGAGAAATGCGGCCCTGTGGACAATGGGGTTTTTGGGGGGGAAAGTGGGTTATTGAGAAAAAGTGCGGTTATGTGAGACAAGGGGCTTTTATGGAGACAAGTGGGTTATGGAGTCATGCGTTTGTGAGACAAGGGGGTTATTTAGTCAAGTGGGGTTATGTGGACAAGTGGGGTTAGGGGAACAAGTGTGGTTATGTGAGAAGGGGTTTTGTGGGACAATGGGTTAGGGGGAAAAGTGCGGTTATGTGAGACGGGGGGGATGTGAGACAAGTGGGGTTTTTGGGAAAAAATGCGGTTAGGGAGTCAAGTGCGTTTGGGGGCAAGTGGGGTTTAGTGGACAAAGTGTGGTTTGGAGAAAAGGGGGTTTATGTGAGAAAATGCGGTTTGTGGGCCGTGCGGTCACTCCATGAGCGGGGGGGCTTGGGCGATGGCGACTCCAGCGGCACATCCGTTCTCCGCATCGAGTGTCTGGGCAGTCCTGGCGGCTGAGCCCGGTCCGTCCATTCGGCAGTGCACACGGGAAATCCGAGTCCCCAGGCTCGGTACAGAAAACGGCTTGCACTGTGGGATGTCGCTGTGCGACAACAGACATTTTAGTTTTCCCCGGGAGGGGGGTTGGAATATTTGTTCAATCGATGGCGGGGTAGAAAATAGGAATAGTAAAAAGTAAGAAAAGAAGAAAAAAATTTTTTCGGTAAAATTGGGTCCCGGGTCCCACCCTTTTTGTGAAAATTTGTCCAAAAAAGGGGGTGTTTTTCAAAAATTAAATTCCCCCCGGAAAAAACCGGCGCCTGAAAAAATAAATTTTTCTGTACCCTAAAATAAAAAAAAACTCCAAAAGTAGGAATTACACGGACATTGATCACAGTCAGCCATTTTTGGAGTTAGGACCCAAACCGTGCCCAAACTAACCCCCCCCCCATTTGGTACCGAGAAACACGAAATTCCACAATTTTCGATCAATGAAATATTTGTCAATAATTTTAATTTACTATCAATTATTTGTGAAAAATTAAATTTGGGCCCTTGAACTCCGATTAAGTAATAACTACTAATAAAATTAAAAAAATCGGGGAAATTGTTTTTTTTAATAACAAAAACAAATAACATGTTTGTGATTTTAGTTGAAATTAAAAAGTGGTATAGCGGGAGTTTTTGTAAAAAGTAAAACAATTATAGTAAATTTTAAGAATTAAAACAAATAAAAATTTTTTCAATCTTTTTCTAAAATGGCCATTCTTCTATTTCTTAAATTTTTTCGTCATCCTATTTTTTTTCCCCCCCTTTATTGGGAAAAAATGATTTGTATAAAGTTTATGTTTTTTGTTTTCAAGTTACCCCTCACCCGACAAACATTCTCGCGTTACTACGTTGCGTTGCGATCACCTGAACGTTTTGGCGTTCTGCCGGCATGTTCGGTAGGGGCCGCGAACGTAACTTTGGTTTTGCCGCGTACTTGCGCAGACTGCCGCGGTACATCTGGCACCCCCCCGCCCCCCCTGTCCGGTGGGGGGAGGGGGGGGGGGGGGCGCCACCCCGGGGGCAGGCTGTCCCCCGGCGGAACCGTGCGGACCATCGGCGGGTATCAGCGGGCGAGGGGGTCGAACCGAGGCCCAGTCCTCCTGCCAAACCAAAGGAAATAGGGTATTGTTACTTTTGGTTTGCGATGGGGTCACGGGTCATTTTTGTGGTGAGAAAACGCATACGCTTGGGGGAATTTTTTACTGTGACACTGAGCTCGCCAATTGGTGTTGTTTTAATGATTTATTTTTTCGTTTTTTTCGAAAGATCTTGTTTTTTTTTGTTTTGAAAAAGTTGCGGGGGTTGGGAAATTTTTGGTTTTCAAAATTTTTTGAACTCCTTAATCGAGGTTTTTTTGCACTTTTTTTGGGGGAGGGGGTGTGGGGAGGGGTGTTGTGGGGAGTTGTTAGGGGAGAAAGTTGATGCCGTTGTTGGGGGGGGGGGCTGCTGGGGGGTTTAAAATTGTCGGTTAGGTTAGGGGAAATTTTTATGCCGTTTTGGGAGGGCGCTAAGGGTGTAAATGTCGGTTGGTTGGGGGGGAGGTTGGGGAAAAAAAACAAATGGGGAGTGCTCAGTGTTCTGAAATTTTTTCCTGAAAATATTTCTTCGGTTCCTACGATCTAGAAGCCGAACCGCTAACAGGTTCTCTAAATCTTTTCTTCTATTTGATAATTAAAAACTGAAAAAATTTTTCCCCGGGAAAGTGGCCTTTTGCTACCAAAACCCCGTACAGATTTGAAAATGTTACATTTATTGTTTATTTTAGGTAAAATTTTTCAAGTTAGAAAAATTGATGTTCAGAAAAGCTCGTGGTCAGCCCAAACCGTAGAACTTTTCAGTGTTACAAACAAAAAAAACCCCCCCCCACAAAAACCACAACACAAAAAACCCATAGAGGGGGGATAGAAGTCTTTGTATTGCTCATTAATTACCTATGGGTAAAATTGTCTTTACTGAAAAGCGCCAAAATTTTAATTTTTTCCAATAGCTTTAATAAATGACGAGTAAAACCATTGAATGTTAAGAATTGTTTCAAATCATTTTTTAAACTCCTTTGAAATTTAGGTTTTATCATCAAGGTGCCTCAGATCTGAAACCCCTTTTGGTAAAAGTGCAAAAAACATTTTCACTGGTCACAAAAAAAAAAATTAGGGTACTTTTAAACCTTCAGTCTAAAACATTAAGGCCAGGGTTATTTTCCGCCTACGCAAAAATAACAAACTAAACTTAAATTTAGGGCAACTTCAGCCTCTTTTAACCCCCTATAATTAAAGATTAGAGTGGGTTAGTAGTTCAAAAAAAAAATCCCGGGGCCCTAAAGGGGAAAACCTGACCTAGGGCCTTCTAATTTGACATAAGAAAAAGGGTTGGGTTTCTAGGATCAAAGGGTCAGCCATACTAATGGGCCCTAGGTCAGCAGAAAAAAATTGTTCTGGTCCACGCAGTTTTAACGGGGAAATGTTGCATTCTCACTCTTATTTTGCATAATTTCATGCACTTTATAATGTTTTTTCCCAAATGACTGCCTTTTGTTTACATAAGGGGGGAAAAACCCAAGAGGGGGTACAAAAAAATAGTAAACAAGCATTGGCCTACCTTATTCTGTCTTTCCCCCATTTCACATAATCCCTGCACCGAAAACAATACCATGAAAAAAAATAAGTAGTGAGAATACTTTTGTACTCTTTTTTTTATTCTGAATCACTTAATTTTTTTATTTTCGACCACCCCCCCAACAAAACGAAAATCCCCACTTAGCTAACATTTTTCCAAAACGTGCCAAAATTTTGGAAAGGGGCGAAAAAAGGAACTAATGAGGTATTTTTCGGTTTCTCACTAGGCGCACTGAGTGTATGGGAAAAGGAAACCGTAAAGTGGTTGAGGTAAAGTACCCCAAATAATAAAAAAATTCGGGGAAAACGAAATTTTTAATTTTTTTTTCAGGGTGAAGAATTTTTTTTGGGGTGTAAGATCTACGGAAGAAGATGTCTTAATAAGAAAAAATAATGAAAATAATGTTGTCCGTAACAAGAGCGTCCTGAAATTTTTGAAAAATTAACGTTTTTAAAAAGATGTAGTTGTATATATATTTTAATATAAATATAAATAGTAAAACTTCCAACAATGCCAATGAGAAGTAAGAGAAAAGTCGTTACCTCGCCTGGTTTTTCGATAACGGAACCCGTTTCTATGCTTAATAAAAAATTAATAACCTTTCGAATTTTGAAATATTGAAGGTTCAAGAGGTTTTGAAAGGAATTTGGTCTTGACATTTAATTAATTTGTCTTTTAATTATGGTTTTTAAATTTAAATTTTATTGTGCACTTTAAGAAGATCACAAAAACCATGGACGGGGATGAAAACGGAAGAATGAGAAAGGGGTAATTCGGGAACGGCATTTTTTGTCGGGTTACCATAGAAATGAATTTTGGGCCAAACAGACCTTGATTATAGCTCTCAAGAAAGAATTTTTGCTTCCCCAGAGCTGGAAAATTGGGGTGAACTGTTGGTCTTTCAGTATGATGTGATTAAGGGGTCCTGCCGGTCCCTATAAAAATAGGAAATTCCCTCAAATTTTATTTCCACCCAAAAAATCCAGTAACTGAAAAAAAAGTTCACTCCCAAGATATTTTTAGCTCTTTGATTGAATGTTTCCTTTCCAGTGTTTTAAATCATTTTCGAAAACCCCCAAAAAATGAAAAAAATGGAAAAAATTCTTGACGTATATCTTGAAACTGTTAAATTTCCCAAAACAAAAAAATGTCTTAATCAAAGAGCATAAAATTATTTGGAGTGTAAAATTTTCTTTCATTTTACAGGGGTTTTTTGGGAAGGGAAAAAAAATAAAATATATTCCCGATCCTCTTTTATAAAATAGATATAATTCCTCGATCCTGTTTGGGGGTTTGCCTTTGGTTTTGGGCTATCCCAGGCCCAATTTCCTAAACCCCCCCACGGGGCAACGGGCATTGTACTCCCCCTTTGGCGCCCCCCGGGAAGCCCGGGAACATGGGGTGGAAATCGGAAGCCCGACGTCGTGCTGTGGACCCGGCCCTGGAAAACAGGAAGAAAAGGAGTAGCGAGATGCAAGGACGTTACTTACACACTTTACTAGAATTATGTCAGGGTTTACCACGATTTTTAGTTCAATTTAATTCCAAATAGCTGACTCGAAACGTTGTTTTGGGACTCGAAACCCCCCCCCAGCGTGGCTTCGATTTGAAACTGTCCCCCCCCCGATGAGCTACCCCGGGTTTTTCTGGTTAGGATAAATTTTTAAAACATTTTTTCTTTGTATTCAATTTAAACATAAGTTTTTATCAAATCAAAAACCTTTTCAAATGGGTACATCAATCACCAAGGTGGTATATGACAATGAGGTTTAAAACAAAAGAAAAAAAAAAAATAAGAATTAAAATTTAAAAAAAATTTCCCCCGGAGCGGTAAAATTTTCAACACTTTTCTTCCAAAAAGAAAATTCCGCCCTTTCCCCTCAGGCGACCGCGGACCCCCGCGTACCGCGGCCCGGCCGGGGTTTTGCTAGCCCCGGAAAAACCCAAATTTCCCCGTGAAAACGTTCAGAACTTGGGGGGGGGGGGGGGGGGGTGAGGGGGGGGATTTTTTTAAAAAGTAAAAAGCCAATTAAACTCGCTCGGGCCCCGGGTATTTCCCTGTAACTTCGTCCGCCTAATTAGAGAGAGAAAAAGAGAGAGAGAGAGAGAAATGAAAAGAGAGGGAAGAGAGAAAGAGAAAAGAAAGGGAAAAGAGGGAGAAGAAAGAGAGAAAGATAAAAGAGAGAGAGAGAAAGAGAGAGAAGGGAAGAGGGGAAGAAGAAAAGAGGGGAAGAGAAAAGAGGGGAGAAAGAGAGAGGAGAGGGAAAGGGGAATAGAAAGAAAAAAGAGAAGGGAGGTAAAGAGATCAAAAAGGGGGGGGGAGATAGGGGGAGGACGACGTTTAATTGTTTTTTTTGGAAAACCAAAGCCCCCCCCCCCCTGAAGGGGAGAGAAAAACCCCCCGAGAGGGGGGCGAGGGGTTTGGGGGGAACCCGAGGGGGAAAAGGGAAGGAGCAGAAGGGGCCATTTGGGCCGATAAAAGATGGCAGACGGAGACGAACCCAAACAAAAAAGAAAAAAAAAAAAAAAAAAAAAAAATATAAAAAAAAAATAAAAACTGGAGGGAAAAAAAAACCCCCAAAAAAAAAGGGGGGAAAGAAGAAAGAAAAAAGGGAAAAGGGGAAAAGAAAAAAAAATTTTTGAAAAAGGGAAAAGGGAATGGAAGGGAGGGAAAACCAGGAATTGGGTTTAAAATTTAAAAAACTCCTATTAATTGCTTTAAGACTCCACGTGCTTTGGCGGACCTTGAATAACCCGCAAAACCTTGGGGGAAAACGCGAAAACCGTACCCATTATTAGATTTTTTTAACATATTTTTTCTTTAAATTTTAAAAAAAAAAATATAATTAAATTTTTTATATTAAAAAAAAAAATGTTTGGTTCGGGATTCTGGGGGATTTACCCCCTTTTTAAAAACTTTAAAGATATTAATTTTATTATTTCATTTTAAAAAATTAAATATTTTTCCCCCTTTTCCTAAATAGATAAACTTTCAAAGCACCTTTTTGAAGTTTTTTTTTTTGGTTTTTGGCCCCGAGTTGCCCCCGGTTCTCTACTGAAAAAAAGAAAAAATTTCGCCCAACGAAATTGCAAGGCCTCCAACGCCACTAAATTATTTCCGTTTTTTTTTAATTGTTCACATTTCCGCAAACGAAAATTGACCGGTAAAGCGTATTTAAATCAACTCCCAGTTCTCTTAAAAGAATAGGGGAAATAGGGGAAAGGGGGGGAAAAAAAAAAAAGGGAAAAAAATCCAAATTTTTGAAAAAAATTTCAAAAGGCCCAAAAAACGTTGAAATCGTCCCTAAAAATAAAGAAGGTGGGTTTGCAATCCATAAGCGGTGGTTATAAAACCAGGGGGCTGGTGAAAGCACAAAACTTTTCAAGGCGGGAATCTTGGCGGATTATGGGAGTTTTAGTTTTTTCTGTAGCCCGGGGTTGCGGGGGAGCCAATTTGAATAATTCCCCTTGAGGGGGGCGTCAGGGGGGTAGCAGAGTCACGGGGGGGGGGGGGGGGGGGGGAGAAAAAGTTTTTTCCAGTTTGTGAGTCAAAAAGGTTTGGGGCGTGAAAGAATTTTTTTAAACGTCTTGTCATGTGGAAGTAAAGGAAAAAAGTTTTTTTTAATGAATTAAAACTTTTACGTGAAGTAAAAAGCAAAATTACTTTTAAAATAAAATTTGAAAATTTTTTTTTTGTTTAATATCAACATCAGAATCTGAAAAACCATCACCAAATAAGAACAACAGAACTTTTTAATTCTAAAACAAATTTAAATTTTTACCCGGATGACTGTAAAATCTTGAAGGAAAAAGACAGAACCGATGGATCAGAATATGTAGAATGGAAAAACCCGGGGAATCGTAGATGCAAACAAATTTTTCAAAAATATTCAGAGTCTGTATAACTAGCCCCTTTGTAAAACTTGAAAGATTTAAACAATGATGAGATCGATAGTAAAAAATCGATAAACTTATTTTAAAAGATAGGAAAAGAAAAACGTGCAAATAACCAGAAGAAAAATCGATACAACAAAAATTACAGAATAAAAAAAATCGTTTTACAACGAAAAACCAACTTTTGCTCATCGTTTTTTGCCCAGTGACCCGGGCTTCCCAAAATTTTTATAATCTCATGTTTTCCTCCCACGGAAATCTTTAGTAAAGGGGAAAGATTTTTCTTTGAAGAGAAACCAGAGTAAATAAATTGAGTAATTGTGTGACCAACTATGAGTAAGAACTACCTTGGCGGTTTTACGGGAAAAACGATGGTGGGGCGATCTGTCGGGTATCGTAGCGGATATACGCAAGTTGGGGGGGAAAAATTGAAATTGAGTTAATTAGAAAGGCAAGATAAAAAAAACGAAGTCACTGGTCACTGGTATACCAAATGAAAACTCCCAAACCCGTTTTTCCAAATTCGCATGAATGTTTTCATGGGGTGGGGGGGGGGGGTAAATTGTCTGGGTTTTGACATCATTAAAGGGGGGGGAAGGTCTCATCTCGTGACCAACTCGGACAAGGGGTGGGGGGGGGTTAGATAAACCCCAAAAAATTTTGTACATCATTTAGGCGCCCCTAAGAAAAATTGAAGGTATGTCGGGTAATCCCCCCATCTTTCATGTTGACCTTGGTTGGCTTTGGGGTGGTTTTTTTGCGCACCCTTAAGCCTCGCACTTTTAGAAACCCCTGTCATGAGTGTCCAGCTGGCATGCGCAGAGCGAGCCTGCACCCCTCATTGGGTGGCTGCAAAGAAAAAACTGTTAGGGATGTACGGTCTTATAAAAATAGAAATCCCTACACATTTTTTTTTTATGTTAAACCGTGTAATGAAGAAAAATTTATATCCCAATAATTTTAGTCTTTGATTTAATTCTCTGGTAAATTTTATTTAATTATTTTTTTAAATAAAACTCAAAGAATAAAAGAATGTGATAAATTCATTGACATTTCTCAAAAAAGATTGAATTCACAAAAATAAATGCTATTAATTTAAAAAGCAAAAATTATCTTGGAGAGTGAACTTTTCATTTAATTCCTGGTTTTTGAAAAAGGGGAAAAAGCGTATTGTGAGTTAATACCGGGATGGCATAATTGTGGTTTTAAGATTCAACTGGTGCTGTAATTGAGAAATTTAAGATCCATCTACGGCAAAGGGAAATTTTAAAAATTGTAAAATTTACCTGTGGCAAGTATCGTCGCACAACGAGCCTTCCCTTCTCCTCGATGAAGGCGCCTCGTTCTTTAACCCCCGACCTTGGGGGGCGGGGGGTCACCCCGACCTCGAGCGCACTTTATCGGTCGCCGGCCCCTTGGTCACGTTCGCAGAGCCTTAGGAAATTCCCCACCTGGCAACAAAAAATCAAAAACAAGGGGTGGTGTGACCTTGGTCCCCCAAACAGGAACCTTCTTGATAATCTTTGAAAAAGGGCCTAGGGTGTGACGATTTCAATAATACATCTTTGTTTTTTTCATTTTTTTTTTTATTTTTTCATCCATTTTTTAAAAAGATCGTTACATTTCGACCAACGTAAAAAAAACAAAAATAGGTAAAAGCCCAAAATATGGAATACAATCTACTTTTCCCTAACAATTTAATCCAGACAATACAGTCTTTTATTTTCATCAATCATTTCTTTTCGAAAAAATTTTGATATAGCTCAATTGCCACGAAATCACGAGGGAAGTTTATCGACCAAAAACCTAGTTTTTCGAGAAAATTATCGTTCTGATCGACAACTTCACAGAATCCCCCCTTCTGGTACACAGAATCAAGATTGCTACTTATAACCATCGGAACTTAAATTGAAAAACACGGGCTCATGGGGGGTTTTTTTAAATTTCCTTGGTTTTCCGAAAAAATTTCCTTTTTTTTAAAAAAAAATTTTTCATTTTTTTTTTTTTTTTTAAAAAGGTTTTTTAAAAAAAAAAAAAAATTTTTTTTAAAAATTTTGGGAAATTTTAAATTAATTTTTTAAAAAAAAAAAAAAAAAGGGTTTTTTAAAAAAATTTTTTTCCCCAAAAAAAAGTTAAAAAATTTTTTAAAAAAAACCCAAAAAAAAACCCTTTTTTTTTTTAAAAAAAGGCCTTTTTTAAAAAACCCCCCCAAAAAATTTTTTTTTTTAAAAAAAAAAGGGAAAAAATTTGGGAAATTTTTTTCCAAAAAAAAAATTTTTTTCCCCCCCCCGGGGGGGGGGTTTTTAAAAAAAAATTTTTTTTTTGGGTTTTTTCCCAAGGGAAACCCTTTTAAAAAAATTTGTTTTTGGAAAGGTTTCCCCGGGAAATTTAAAAAAAAAAAAAAAATTTTTTTAATTTTTGGGGCCAAAATTTTTTTTTTTTCCCCGGGGGCCCCCCCCCTTTTTGGGGGGGGGGGCCCCCCCCCGGGGAAATTTTGGCCGCCCCCCCCCGGGGGGGGGTTTGGGTTTGGCCCCCCCCCCCGGGGGCCCCCCCCCAAAAAAAAACCCCCCTTTCCCCAAAAAGGGCCTTTTTTTTTTTTTTTTTTCCCCTTTTTTTTTTTTTTTTTCCCCCTTTTTTTAAAAAATTTTTTCCCCCCCAAAAAAATTTAAAAAAAAAAATTTTTAAAATATTTTTTTTTTTAAAGGGAAATTTTTTTTTTTTAAAAATAATTTTAAAAAATTTTTTTTGGGGTAAGGGGGGGGGGGTTTTTTTTTGGGGAACCACCCCCTTGGGGGAAAAAAAGGGCCCCCCCCCCAAAAAAAAAGGAACCCCCCCCTTTTTTCCCGTTCCAATTTTTTTTTTTAAAAAATTTTTTTCCCCCCTTTTGAAAACCTTGGGGCCCCCCCCCTTTTTTTAAAAAATTTTTTTGGGTTTAAAAAATTTCAAGTTCAAAAAAAAAAAAAAAAGGTTTGGGGCCCCCAAAAATTAAAAAACCCCCCAAAAGGGGTTTTCCCCCAAACCCAAAAATTTGGGACAAAAAAATAAAAAAAAACCCCCCAAACCCCCCCCTTTCCCCTCCCCCCCCCCCCCCCCCCCAAAAAAACCCTTTTTTTAAAAAAATTTTTTGGGGGGAAAAAAGGGGCCCCCGGGGGGGGTTTTTGGGGCCTCCAAAGGGGTTTTTCCCTTTTTTGGGAAAGGCGGGGGGGGGGGGGGGGGGAAAATTTTTGGGGGCCCCCCTTTTTTTTTTAAACCAATAAAAACCTTTTTTGGGTTTTTTTTAAAAAAAAATTGGGTTTGGGGTGGGGAAAAGGGGGGGAAAAAAAAGGGGGGGGGGTTTTTTAAAAAACCCCTTTTGGGGAAAATTTTTTTAAAATTTTTAAATTTTTTGGGTTTAAAAAAAATTTTTTAAAAAAAAAAAAATTTTTTTAAAAAAAAAAAAATTTTTTTTAAGTTTTTAAAAAAAAAATTTTTTTTCCCGGGTTTCCGGGGGAAAAAAACCCAAAAAAAAAATTTTTTTAAAAAAAAAACCCAAAAATTTTCCCAAAAAATTTTTTTTTTTTTAATAAAATTTTTTTTTTCCCAAAAAAAAAAAAACCCCCCAAAAAATTTTTTAAAGAAAAAAAAAAAAGGGGGTTTAAAAGTTTTTTTAAAAAAAATTAAAAAAATTAAAAAAAATTTTTAAAAAAAAAAAAAAATTTTTAAATTTAAAAAAAAACCCAAAATAATTTTTTAAAAAAAAAAAATTTTTAAAAAAAATTTTTTTCCCCCCCTTTTTTTCCCCCCCCCCAAAAAAAATTTTGTTTAAAAATTTTTTTTTCCCCGGGGGGTTTTTCCAAAGGGGGGGGCCCGGGTTTTAAACCCAAAATTTTTAAAGGGGAAATTCCCCCCAAGGGGGGTTTTAGGGGGGGGGGTTTGTTTTTTTTTCGGGGCCCCCCCTTTTTAAAAAAACCCCGGGGCCCCAAGGGGGAAAAAGGGAAAGGGGGTTTTTTTTCCCCAAAAAAAAAAAACCCTGGGGGAAATTTTTAAATTTTTTTTTAAATTCCCCAAAAAAAAATTTTAAAAAATTTTTTAAAAAAAAAAAAAAATAAAAATTTTTTTTTTAAAAATTTGCCCCCTTTTTTTTTTCCCCCCCCCCCGGGGGTTTTTTTTCCCCACCTTTTTTTTTTCCTTTTTTTTTGGGGGGGCCCCGGGGGCCCCCCCCTTTTGGGGGGAAAAAAAAAAAAATTTTTTTAAAACCCCTTTGGGGGAAAAAGGGAATTTGGGGGGCCTTTGGAAAATTTTTTTCCCCCCGGGGGGGGGGTTTTTTTTTCAAATTGGGCCCCCCCAAAAAAAATTTTTTTTTTTTCCCCCCCAAAAAAAAATTTTGGTTTTTTTTCCCAAAATTTTTTATTTTTTTTTTTTAAAATTTTTTTTTTTTTTAAAAAAAAAATTTTTTTTTTTTTTTTTTTTTTAAAAAAAAAAAAAAAAAATTTTCCCCGGGTTTTTTTTTTTTTTTTAAAAAAATTTTTTCCCATTTCCCGGTTTCCTTTTTCCCCCGGGGGGTTTTGGCCCCCCCCCCCGGGGGGGCCCCCCGGGTTTTGGAAAACCTGGTTTTTTTCCCAAAGGTTTTAAAAAAAAACGTAAAATTTTTTTTCCCAACCCCAAAAAGGCCGGAAAAACCCCTTTAAATTATAAAAATTTTCCCCCCCCCCCCCCCCCAAAAAACCCCCCAAAACCCCCAAAAAAAATTTTAAATTTTTTTTTTTTTCCCCTTTTTTCCCCCCCCCCTTAAACCCCTCTTTTTTTTTTTCCCCCCCCCCTTTTTTTTCCCCCCCCCCTTTTTCCCCCCCCAAATCCTTCCCCCCTTTCCCCCGGGGGGGAAAAAAAAAAATTTTTTTTAAAAACCCCCAAAAAATTTTTTCCCCCCCCAAAAAATTTTTTTTTTTTCCCCCAAAATTTTTTTAAAAAATAAACCTTTTAAAAAAAAATTTTTTAAAAAATTAAAAAAAAAACCCTTAAATTTTTTTTTTCAATAAAAATCTTTTTTTAATTTTTTTTTTTTAAAAAATTTAACCCCTTTTTTTCCCCCCAAAAACCAAAAAAAAAAAAAATTTTTTTTTCCCCTTTTTGGGGGGGGTTTTTTTTCCCATCCCCCCAAAAAAAAATTTTTTTAAAAAAAAAACCCCCCTTTTTAAAAAACCCCCCCCCCCTTTTTTTTTTTAAATTTTTTAATTTTCCCCTTTTTTTTTTTTTTTAAAAAAAAATTTTTTTCCCCCCCCCTTTTAAAAAAAATTTTTTTTCCCCCCCAAGGGGGCAAAAAAAAGGGCCCGGGAAAAAAAAAAAAAAATTTTTTTTTTAAAGGGCCCCTTTTTTTTTTTTAAAAAATTTTTGGGTTTTGAAAAAAAAAAAATTAGGGGGCAATTTTTAATTTTTTTTGGGTTTTTTAAAATAATTTCCCCCCCAAAAATTTTGGGGCTTTTTAAAGGGGGGGAAAAAAAATTTTTTAAAGGGGGGGAAACCCAAAAAAATTTTTTTGGGGTTTTTTAAATTAAAAAAAAATTTTTTTAAAATTTTAAAAAACCCTTTTTTTTTAAAAAATTTGGGGGGTTTTTTTTTTTAAAAAAAAAAAAAAAATTTTTTTTAAAAAAATTTTTTTTTAAAAAAAAAAAAAAAAAACCCCCAAAATTTTCCCCCCCCCCGGGGGGAAAAAAAAGGGGACCCCCTTAAGGGGGGAAAAGGGAAAGGGTTTAAAAAGGGGGTTTTTCCCCCGGGTTTTTTTTTTAAAAAATTTAATTTGTTAATTTTTTTGGGAAAAAAAATTTTTTCCCCCCGGGGGGGAAACCCCCAAAAAAAAAACCCCGGGTTGGGGTTTTCCCCGGTTTTCCCCTTTTTAAAAAAAAAAAAACCCCCCTTTAATTTGGGGGAAATTTTTTTTCCTTTTCCCCCCTTTAAAAACCCCCAAAAAAAATTTTTTTTAAAAAATTTTTTTTTTTTTTTTAAAAAAAACCCCTTTTTTTTTTTAAAAAAATTTTTAAGGGGAAAAATTTTAAAAAAAAACCCCAATTTTTTAATTTTTTTTTTCCAAAAAAAAAAAAAAAAAAGGGTAAAACCCCCTTTTTTTGGGGGGGGGGCCCCCCAAAAAAATTTTTTCCGGGTTTAAAAAAACCCCTTAAAAATTTTAAAGTTTATTTTTCCCCAAAAATTTTTTTTTTTTTTTTGGGGGGAAAAAGGGTTTTGTAAAAAAAAAACCCCCCCCCAAAAAAAAATTTTTTTTTTAAAAAAAAATATTTTTTGGGGGGAAAAAAAAGGGAAAAAAAAAAAATTTTTTCCCAAAAAATTTTTTCCCCGGGTTTTTAAAAATTTTAAAATTTTTTCCCTTTTTTTAATTTTAAAAAAAAATTTTTCCCTTTTTTTTAAAAAAAAAAAAGGGGGGGCCCCCCCCTTTTAAAAAAAAAAAAATTTTTTTGGGAAAAATTTTTTCCCAAATTTTTTGGGGGCCTTTTTTAAAATTTTTGGGGTTTCCCGGGGGGAAAAAAGGGCCCCCCAAGGGTTTGGGCCCCCCCCCCCTTTTTCCCAAAAAAGGGAAACCATTCCCCCCTTTTTTTGGGGGAAAAAAAAGTTAAAAAAAACCCCAAAAGGGGTTTTTTTTTGGGGGGGGGGGGGGGGCCTTTAATTAAAAGGGAAAAAAAAAAATTTTTAAAAAGGGCCCCGGTTTTAAATTTTTTAAAAATTTTTTTTTTTTTTCCCCCCCCCCCTCTCTTTTTTTTTTTTTTTTTTTTTCCCCCTTTTTTTTTTTTCCCCCTTTTTTTGCCCCCAAAATTTTTTAAAAAACCCTTTTTTTTTTTTCCCCCTTTTTTTAAAAAAACCCCCCTTTTAAATTTCTTTTTCCCCCCCCTTTTTTATGGGAATTTTTTTTTTTTTTTTTTTTTTTTTTGGGGGGGGGGGTTTTTTTTTTTGGGAAAATTTTTTTGGGGGGGGTTAATTTAAAATTTTTTTATTTTAAAAAACCCCAAAAACCCCCCAAAAAAATTTAAAAATTTTTTTTTAAAACCCCCAAAAAAAAAAATTTTTTTTAAAACCAAAAATCCAAAAATTTTTTTTTTTAAAAAAGGGGGGTGAAAAAAAAAATTTTTTTTTTTTTTTTCCCCCTTTTTTTTCCCCCCCCTTTTTTTTTTCCCCTTTTTCCCCCTTTTTTTTCCCCCTTTTTTTCCCCCCTTTCCCCCCCCTTTTCCTCGCTACCCTTTTTCCCCTTTTTCCCCCAACCCCCTTTTTTTTCCCCTTTTTTTTTTTTTTTAAAATTTTTTTCAAGGGGTTTTTTAAAAACCCCCAAAAAAAATTTTTTTAAAATTTTTTTCCCCCGGGGCCCGGGGGTTCCTTTTTTTTTTTTGGGGGGGCCCCCAAAAAAAAAAGGGGGCCCCCCAAAAAAAAAAAAATTTTTTTTTTTTTCCCCCCCTTTTTTGGGAAAAAAAGGGGAAAAAAAAAAAAAAAGGGTTGGGGGGGGGAAAAAAAAAAATTTTTTTTTTAAAAAACCCCTTAAATTTCCCAAAATTTGGGGGGCCCCCCGGCCCCCGGTTGGAAACAAACCCGGGGGGAAAAAAACCCCATTTTAAAAAAAAAAGGGGTTTTTTTTTTTAAACAAAACCCCCCCCCTTTTTTCCCCCCCCCCCTAAGGGGGTTTTTAAAAAAAACCCCCCCCCAAAAAACCCCCCTTTTCCCCCCCCTTTTTTTTTTAAAAAAAGGGGAAAAAATTTTTCCCCAAAAAAAAAATTTTTAAAAAAATTAAATTTTTTTTTAAAAAAAAATTTTTTTTAAAAATTTAAAAAAATTTTTTTTAAAAATTTTTACCCATTTTTTTTTTTTTAAAATTTTTTAAAATAAAAAAAATTTTTTAATAAAAATTTAAAAAAAAAAAAAAAAAAAAAAAAATTTTTTTTTTTTTAAAAAAAAAAAAAATTTTAAAAAAAGGGGGGGAAAAAAACCCCCTTTTTAAACCCCAAATTTTTTTGGGGGGGGGGGTTTGGGGGGGGGGGGGGGGGGTTTAAAAAGGGGGGAAACCCCCCAAAAGGGGTGGGGGGGGGAAAAAAAAAAAAAAAAACCCGGGGGTTTTTTTAAAATTTTTTTTTTTTTAAAAAAAATTTGGGGTTTTAAAGGGGCCATGGGAAAAAAGGGGGAAAGGGGGGAAAAAAGGGGGGGTTTTTGGGGAGCCCCCCGCCCCGGGGGGGGAAAAAAAACCCCCGGGGGGGGCCCGGGGCCCCCCCCCGGGGGGAATAAAAGGGGGCCCCCCCCGCCTCCCCCCCCTTTTTCCCTTTTCCCCCCTTCCCCTTTTAAATTTTTTTTTTTTCCCCCCTTTTTTTTTAAACCCCCAAATTTTTTTTTTTTTTCCCCCCAAAAAAAAAAAAATTTTTTTTTTTTTTTCCCCCCTTTTGGAAAAAAACCCCCGGGAAAAAAAGGAACCCTTTTCCCCCCCCCTTCCCCCCCAAAAAAAAAAAATTTTTTTAAAAAAATCCCAAAAATTTAAAAAAACCCCCGGGGGGGAAAAATTTCCCCCCTTTTTTTAAAAAATTTTTTTTCCCCCCCCCCAAATTTCCCCCCCCCCCCCCCCCCCCCCCCCCGGCCCCCCTTTTAAACCCCCTTCCCCCAAACCCCTTTTTAAAAAATTAAAAAACCCCCCCCCCCCAAAACCCCCCTTCCCCCCCCCGGGGGGGAAAAGGAATTTGGGGGGGGGGAAAAAGAAAATTTTTTTCCCCAAAAAATTTTTTAAAAAAAAAAAAAAAAAATTTTTTTTTTTTATATATATATATATTTTATTTTTTTTTAAAAAATTTTTTGGGGCCGGGTTTGGGAAAAGGTTTTTTTTTTTTTTTTGGGGGTTTTCCCCGGGGGGGGTTTTTCCCTTTTTTCCCCCCCCCGGGGGGGTTTTAAGTTTAAACCCCCCCCCCACCCCCTTCCCCCCAAAAACCCCCCCCGGGCTGGATGAATTTTCCCCAAAACGTCGCATTAAACCCGGTTTCCCTTTTTTTGGACCCAACATGCTTTCTAATCGCGCAAAATTAAACCCTGGAAACATTTTTTTCCAAATTTTATAATATATTTAAAAATAACTATTTTAAAAAAAATATTTAAAATTTTTATAGCCCCTAAAATTTATGAATCATTTAATTTTTTATAAAAAATTTTTTTAAAAAATTCCCCCTGCCCAAAAGTTTTTAAAAAAAAACATCCCTTTTAAACCCCTTTCCCCCCCCCCAAAAAAAAAGAATTTGGTTTTTAATGCCCCCGGTTAACTCCCCCCGTTCAGGCTGATGTACTCGGTACGGTTTCCCCCAAAGGGACCGGCTAACCTTACCTGATTGGCTTTACGTTCCCCCGAGGGGGTCAAAAACAACTAGTAAAAACTAAAAGTAACGCAATCTAGTAGAAAATTTTAAAATAGATATTTAATTTAAGCGCACTGGTAAAGTATTAGAAGTGGGTTTTTATATCAGTGGGGGGTTTCCCCCCGGTTTGCTATATAGGAGTGTAGCTATTGTACTAATGGATAAGTAACATCGTTCCAGAGATGTGAAACCAGCTATACTATTACTATTACTTTATATTTCCCCATTCTTTTCAAAATCCCCCAGTTTTTTTTAAATTTCCCTGAAAAAATTTTTATGGGGTTTGGGGGTGGGAATTTTTCCCCGGTTGTACTCATTAAAAAGGGGGGGGGGGCATCTCCCCCGTGACCAACTCGGACCCCCCGGGGGGGGGGGGTTCCCAATACCCTAAAATTGGGGTGACTCATTAGGAACCCCCGCCCAATAGTCCCCTCAAAAATTTGGGGGAAAAAAGAGGGGGTTTTAAAGTCAACTTTGTTTTTACATTGGGTTACTATAGTAGCTACGACTAAGACGTTGATTCGAGTGGTTTTAACAGCAAGGAACCAGAAGCGATTGAAACGTCAAGAGCGTATTGTTATGAGAAGTATTTCCAGATCAAATGTGTAGAGGCCATTGAGGATTTCTTTTCACACCACATATACGCTCAGATTTATTGTGCTTCAGTGGATTCTGTGTTTTCCGAGCCGGCTGTGGGAGAAGCCGCCACTGCTGGACAAGACGTATTGTCAAGGGAAGGAGTTGCTTTACAATTAAAATCACTGCAAATGAAATCGTCCTCTCCTTTGAGGCGACTCGCCGAGCTTCGGATGGAAGAGGGCCCCCTCTCTCTCTCCCCCATTTTCCTTTTTTTCTCTTTCCCCTTTTTTCTCTTTTTCTTCCTTTGTTTTTCTCTCCCTCTCTCTCTCTATTTCTTTCCCCTCATTCACTTCCCCCTCTTAGGGATTGGTTGATTGGGTGTCTTTGGAAAACCTTTTCCCAACAGAGCAAAAACCGGGTATAGCTACCCAACGGAGTTAGGATTTGGGTTTTGGCAATGGCAGACTTTTTTGCCTCCCAGTCAAAGGCTTCTTTAAAACGATGTATTATTAAATCTTGAAGCATGCGTCTTTTTCACAGCTTTTTTGGTTTTGGGGAAATTTTTTGGGCATTTTTGGACTTGTATAAGGGGGATTAAAATTGGCTGGAAATTTCCTTTATTTTAAGGGATCTCCACTCTCTAAAGGGGAAAAAATTTCCCCCCAGGATGATTTCCTAGTATGAATAACAAAAAATGGTCGTGCAAAATCCCCAAATTCCCAAAATACACAAAATGCAGATAATATTTGTCGAAACTGGCAATTACTGAAAATTTTATAATAACAAAGGTGGAAAGATAACTTTCTATATAACAATAACACTAGATATTTTAGTTTCTTTAATTTTAAACCTTTCCAAATCCGTTACACCAAAAAGCACGTGTAAAATAGTTGAATATTTATTATGAATCCATGAATATTATAAAATACTTCCCCTGAATGGTGTGAAGCAGTTTCACCAAAAAATTGTTTTTTAAAGGAACCCCCGCATCGTTTTTACTTTTTAAATGACCCGAAAACTTTACATAATGGCCTGGTTTTTTTCTAATTGGGAAAAAATATTGTAAATTTACAATTTTGAAGTTTAAAAATAAAAATAATAAGGGGTTTTGCCCGAAGGGGCCCAATCCTGACGCTGTCACCTTTTTTTTTGCGGGAAAATCCACACATTCGTCCAAGGCCCCCCCTTTCCATTCCGTTCTCCCTTTTTTTTAAAATTATTAATTTTTTTTTTTATTTAAATTTTTTATTATTTTTCCCAAAAATTGGCCTTCCCCGGGGATTTTTTTTTTTTTAAAGAAGTTTTTGGGTTTAAAAATAAACCCCCAAGTTTAATTCTTGTTACCAACAAAAAAAATAAAGGGGGAAATTTGTGAAAACAAACAATTGGGGGGATTGAAAATAAAATCTGTTAAAGTTTGGAAGGGGGTTCGGGGTTTCCTTTTTTTTTTTATCCAATTTCCCCCAAATTTTTTAAAAATTGATTGAAATTTTGTTTTTGTCCCGGGGGGTTAATTTTTTTCCTTTCCCCCAAAAAATATTTAACCATTACTTTAATGTTTTAAAAATTAATAATTTTCTCCTTCCATTTTAAAATTTTTCCCGCCCCCATTCCGGGGTTAAAAATTTTCCCCTTTTGGGAAAAAGCCCCCAGCCCCCTCTTTTCTTTTACAAAAACAACAAATAAGGGTTTTTTTCTAACCCTTTTTAAGGTTATTAAAAACTTGGTTTCCTCCTTTTCCCCATTATTCTTTTAATTTTCAAAATTATTTTAACAAAAATCCCATTCCCTTTAAAAAGATAATTTTTTTTAACCGAAGGAATTTTAAAATTTAATTCGGCTCCAGGGCTTAATTTCCGTTACCCGGGGAAAAAGTCCAACCCTTAAAAATTTTTTTTCATTTTGCAACAGGGCCAAAAATTTTATTTTTAAAACCAACCGGTTTTTTAATTCGGTTTTCCAATTTTTCAAAGAACAATAAAAATCGTTTTTCCCCCCTGGGGTTTTAAAAGGAAAGGGGGAAGGGCTTGGAAGGGGAAATTTTGGGGGGGGGTGAAACCCCCGCCGGGGGGTGGAAAACGGGTTTGGGATTTTAAATTCCCCGGGAACATTTTAAATGGGAAAAGAGAGAAAGAGGGGGGAGTGGGGGAAGGGGGGGAAGGGGGGGGGGGAAAAAAATGAAAAATTTGGGGGTTTTGGGGGAGAAGGAAAAAGAGGGGAAGGGAGGAAAGGGGGGGGGAAAAAGAGAGAAGAGAGAGAGGGTTAAAAAAAAATTGGGGGGAAAAAAGGGAAAAGAGAGACCGCTAATTTGCCATCAAGACGGATGAGTCATCTCCTTCGGTGAGTTTCTGGTTTATTGTTGTCATTGAAAAATTGGGATTTTGGAAATTCGTTAAAACCCCCCTGACTGTCGGGAAAATTCCCCAAACTACAAAAACCCTTTTCAAATTTAAAATCAAAATCATTCCCCCTTTTTCAAAATTTAATTACCATTGAAATTGAATATTTTTTCCCCCCCTTGTTTTTACACGCCCTTAAATTTAGTTGTGGGGGTTTTTGCGCCCAACTGCACGGGTCACCTTTAGGACACTGCTTTAGAAACACAAGTCAAGTCGGACGTGAGCTCGAGTCCCGCGCGTCTTCGTAGATATCATCAATCCGCTTTTCGTACCCCCAGATAGCCTAGCTGTAAAACAGGGGCTTTTTCCCTTTTTTAAAAATAATTAAATTTTAAACACCGGGTTTTACGGGGATTTTAAAAGGGAAACTCTAATTGTAATTGGGGGAAAAAACATCAGGGGGCCCTTTGGGAAACCCAAGGGGGATTATAAGGGTTTTTACTTCCTCTAAAACATCGTCCTAATCAAAAAATATCTAAACGTGAAAAACCCGAACGACAAAGCGGGTTTAAAGAGAAAATATTCACTCCTCCAGAGCTAAAATGCTGAAGAGTATTTTTGGACTCGGGCCCCGCCTCTCCCAAGGGGCCAACAAAGACCTTTTCCAAACGTGGGCCTCGGGGCCATAAGGGAAAGGGCCCCTAAGGGGCGATAAAGAACGTGGTTTATAAAGCACAGCGTGCTAGCAAAGCTCTGGCTATCGCTCCCAGGAGGTCTGCGGTGAGGTGGGGGGGGGAGGGGGGGGGTGGTCAACTACCCCTCCCCCCCCTCCAACCCTCGATCACGGGCTTGGAATGATTTTAAAAAACCCCTGGGCCGGGGGAGGGAAAAATGGGGCCCCAGGAAAAATTGGCCCAAATACTGAGGAACTTTTAAAAAATAAATGGGGGAAATAAAAATTGGGGAAAGTTGGAAAAATGGAAAGGAAAAGGAAACCCAGTTAAAAGCGGGTTATTGGTTTTCCCCTAAGGGGTATTATAAAAAACCTTTTTGAAAAATTTAATTTAAAATTTAATAAGCATTGCGAAACCTTTCCCCCCCTCTTATGGGCCTTGGGTTTTTGGGCCCGGTTTTTTACCCCCTCAACCGGTCCAGGGGGCCCAATTAAAACTTTTTTTTAATCCGACTAATTGAACGTAAAGTTTTTGGGGGCCCCCTCTGGAATACCCATTTTTGGGGAAAGCTTTATTTCGGGTTTTCCCCCCCCCCGTAAGGATTAGCCGGGAAAACCGGGGGGAAAGGGGGTTTGCTTTGGGGAGTAACAAACCGGTTTTTGTTCTTTGAAAGGGGGGGGTTGGTTTGGGGAAAAGGGGGGGGCAGAGCGGTGCGGGTTGAAAAAACGATGGGTGGGCCCCTCCCCCGAATTTTAAAACCAAATTTTAAGGGAAAAAAATTTTCCCCCTCTTAAACCTTATGGGGGTTTTCCCCCCAATTAACCGGTTTTGGGGGCAGGTATAGGGAAATTTTTAAAGATGTGAGATTTTCCATAGGGGGTTCCCCCTTTTGGTGCCTAATTGAAAATTAAAAAGTTCTGGAGGGAATTGGAATAATTTGCCCTTTTTTGGCCCGGGGGGGGGCCCAGGGGGGGTTTCCCCTTGTCCCCCTGTTGGGGTTTAATTAGGGGAGCGGGCCCGGGGTTTAAAAAATGGCTCCGGGGAAAAAGTCTTTTTTCTTAAGGGGTTTTTGGGGGGGGGGGGGGGGGGGAGGGGGGGGAAAACCATTTGTGTCGGGAAATTTTGGGGGTTTTTCAAATTAAAAGTTTTGGGGGTGGGGGGGTTTTGGGGGGGGGGAAAGGGGGAATTATTTAAAAGGGGGCAATTAGTGTAGGAATTGGAAAAGGGATAAAGTGGGTTTGGGTAAATTTTTGAGCCCAAAATTTGGGATGATTTTTTTTTAAAAAAAGAAATTTTTAAAAGGGGGAATGTTTTTTATTGGGTAAAAAAATAAAACTTTCCCAACCTTTTAAAATAACCGGGGGGGGGGGGGGGGGGAGGGGAAAATTATAAGGAAAAATTCCCTTGGTTTTGGGGGAAAACCCCTTGGTTTTTTTTTTTGAAAGGGAAGAGAAAAAAAAACCTTTTTTTAAATTTTTACAAAAAAACATTCCAAGAAATAGCAGGGGGGTTTTAAAAAAGGGCCCCCAAATTGGTTTTTTTTTGGGCGGGTTGGGATTTTGTAAAAGTTTTGGAAAACCCTGTTTGTTGAAATCCCCATGGGAAAATTGGGGGGAATTTTTTTTTATGGGAATTTTGGGGGATGAAAACAGGGTTTTTAAAGTTTATTTATGTTTTTGATTTATTGGTACGCGTATTTCAGATAATTATTGAGAATTGATACGATACATTGAATTTTATCCAAAAATTTAAAATGGGTTTTCTACCGGGGGTAAAGTCCATTTAAAAATATTATTTCCAAAAAATTTTTTCAAATTTTTCCAAACCACATAAAACACAAACAGAAGTTGAAAACATGTCTATCCTGAAAATTCCCGGCCGGGGGGGGGGAGTCCCCGGGGAGATTAAGGTTTTCCCGGGGACCGTTCCCCCTATCTCACACCCCCCTTATTTTCCCGCGGCCCGGGGGGTTCCGGGGACCCCCCCTTCCCCCATCATTGCCCCACACATAGAACACTTTAAAAAGGATATATAAAAAAGAAGCTTTAAACTCATTATTTCCCGGGAAAATTCCCCTTTACTGCCTCCTCTCTTAGTAATAAATAGCATTAGTTACACGCCCCGGCGCATAAAGCATCCCCCCAATAAGCCTAGTGGGCGGGGTTTGCCGGCCGGGGGGCCCCGAGCGGCACGCTGTTGGGGTCCTCAGTCACAGGGCCCGGCCCGCCATGTTTTTTTTTACCAAAACGACGAAATTTACTGCGTCGGAAATGTTTATTTGCGGAACATGCAAATTTCCCGGGGTGGCGATAAAATTTTAAATGGGCCCCGTAAAAAAAACTTGTGAAACCTCTATTTGGGGCCCCTTCTTTATGTATCCTCTCCTCTTACCCTTTTCTCCTTTTATTCTTTCCCCTATCCCCTATAGTTTTTTTTTTAAAATATATATTTTTATAGTTAATTAAAAATTTTTATAATATATATAAAGTTTTTTTTTTTTGGGGTTTTATGTCTGAAGTTTAAAGGGGCCCTTGGGTTTATTTTAAGTCCAAAAACACAAAAAAACAACCCCTCAAAAAAGGGCAAATTTTTTCGAGATAGACTTAATTCGACCAACGGCCCCCAAACCTTTTTTAACCTCAAAATTTATCTATATTAATATATTTTTATATATATATATTATATTCAATTACCCATGGGAAAGACCCCACCCAAACCCGATGTTTTCCCCATGGGGGGCTCACAACTTACAGACCACTCTGTCTCTCACGATAAATTTTTCCCGGGCCTTTTTTTCGTTCAAAGAATTTATATAACCCCAACCAAAACAAAATACTCCTCCCCCTAAGATAAACCCCCCCCTCTCGAACGAAACCCGGGGCCCCCATCCACCCAAAATTTATCACCCTGCTGATGACCCTCATAAGTTGACCTGAACGCCCTCAGGTTATCACACCCCAGGGTTAACGCCCCAGTGGGGCCCACAAGAAAAGCCATCGCTAACGAATGAGACCCCGAGGCTTTTGGGAACCATGACGCCCGCTTTTAGGGGAAATCTTTTAACCTTTGACCTGTTATCGTTTTTATGTGGAGGGGAAGGAGTCTGTTTTGGATATCGGGGTCTGGGAATTTCCCCCCTTTAGAATTAAAAAGGGGGACGTTTTAAGGGAAACAACATCGTGTCATAGGCAATGGATTAGTATCGGGCGTAATTTCTTTTTGGAGAAGGGGAATTTTAATATCCCCGTAACAACCTTTAATCCCCTCCTCATTTCTTCGGTATGTGCTTTTCCAAAACGCTAGAAAGCGCGACAAGAGGGCTGATTTGTGATTGGCTATCTCCCACCCATTTGTTACACCTCCTAGCGTGCGGAAAAGACACTAGTTGCAGATATAGGCAAGAGGATTGGGGTTTTGTAGAGAAATTCGGTTTCCCACCCCAAATTTCTTCCCTTTGCAAAACCCTTTTCCCCAACTGCCCCGGGGCCACACGAGGGTATTTTAAAAAAAATTGGTTCTGATGAAACAAAACAAAAGACGTTTACAAAAAACAGATCGATACCGCATCGTTATTTCAACCCCTACATAATTGTTTATCGAAACGGAATAAGCTCAATAACCTAATCCCGCCAATCCGCGCATCAACCATTTACTATTAGTCCGGAATATCGCCAATAATCCCTATTATCAATTAATACCGCTCGAGTAGGTATTAAATACAATACAAGCAATAATAAGCCGATCTCCTACTTCCGATCGCACTAGCGCATTCTACCGGCAATGATTTTTTTGCTCGGCACGGCTGTTAAAAGTGCTGAGGAGGGGTTTTTAGGAAACCTTTTTTCCTGGTGACAGCGCTGGGAATTTAAATTTCCTTAAATATTGGGGAAATGGTTTTTTTCCTTTAACCAAATTTTTGTTTTGGAATTTTTTGCCAAAATATATTTATTAAATCTTTTTTACCAAAAATTGATATAAATTTGATTTATTTAAAATTTTAAAATTTATATTCCCATTATAGTATAAAGTTTGGGGTTTTTCACGGTTTTTTCCTAAAAAAATTGGGAAAAACATGGATTCCGTTTTTTTTATTCAAATTTTTAATTTGGACCCTGAAACTTTTAAAACAAAAAGTAATTAAATTTTAAATAAACAAAAGTTTTAAAATTTGTTTTTCCTTGGGGCAAAATTGGTAGGAAGATTTCCTAAAAAAGGGGGCGTTTTGGGGAATTTGTTTTTTTTATTAAAAATTTCTGGGGTTTTTAAAAGGGGAAAATTCCCCTTCAATTTTGAAATAACCCCCTCTCTAGGGAAATGGTTTTTTGGGAAAAATAAAAGAAGGGTTTTTATCCAATTTTTTTTAAAATTTTTAAACCCCAAGGGGGGTTTGTGGCGGGACTTTCCCGGTTGGGGGGAAAAGTTATTTTTTAATAATGGGTAAAAATTTGGGGAATTAGGTTTTTGGGAAAATATGTGTACGGGGGGGGAGGGGGAAAACCCTAATCCCCCTTTAAACCCCAAAGGGGAAAATTCCACCCTTTAAATAATTTTTAAAAAACCAATTATTTTTTTCCTTTGGAATCTACGCCTTTAAAAGGGGGGTTTTTTGGGGCCCTTTGGCCCAATTTTTTTTCCCTACGCGTGTTTTAATAAAAGGGGGGAAAAGGCCCGATTTTTATTTCCCTAAAATGGTTTCTAATTTTGTGAAATTAAATGGGGGTTTTAAGGGGGGGGGGAGAAAAAAACCCTAGGGTTTTTTGTTTTTTGGGGGGCACCAAAAGGGGATTTAAAAACCCGTCATTTAATTATTAAAAAGAAATTTTTTAATAAATTTAAACAATCAACCCTTCTCCCTGATGAAAAAAAAAAAGGGACCCATTTTTTCCATCACCCCCAATTTTTAGTGGAATAAAAAATTTCAAACCCACTTTATTTTCCCCCCCAATTAAAAGCCAAAAATTTCGTGGTTATCAGGAAACCCAAAAAACATAGGGAATTTTTTGGTTTTAAACCCCTTCTGGGTTCTTTTTTTGGGTCACCTTGGGGGTTTAAATTTTTTCTCACTTTTTTTTCAAAAATTAAAAACTCCTTTTTCTCCCCTCCTTTTTCCTTTTCCCCTTTCCCTCCTCACCCCTTTTCCCCTTTTAACACCTTTCTTCTCACTCTCCCCCCAACCCTCCTTTTCTTCTCTCCTTTTCCCCTCTCTGTCGTCTCTTCTAACCCCAAGGAAATGTCCCGACGGATAATCCGGATTTTGCGGGGAAAGGTTGCCCCCTGGTCCCCAAACGAGGGTTTTCCGGCCGGGGAAATAAAATTTCCCCTTTACATGTTTTTTGGCCCCCAGTGTCTATCCCTCACCACCTGCCCTTCTTTAACCCCCCCTTTTTATTGGCCGTATCTCATCACCTCTATCCCCTCTCCCCTTTTTCTTCTTCCCCTTTCCTCCCCCTCCCCTTTTTTCCCCTCTCTCTCTTCCTTTCTTATCTTTCCCCTCTCTTTCTTCTCCTTTTTCTCTCTCCCCTTTTTCTCTCTTCTCCCTTTCCCCCTTTCCCGGTTCCTTAAACCTCTCTTTCCCCCTTCTTTCCCATTTTTTTTTCACAAATCTCCTTTTCCCCCCTTATTTTTCCCCCTTTCTCTCGGGTTTTTTTCTTTTTCTCTCCTTTTTTTTGCTCATTTTTTTTGCTTACATTGCAATTTATCTATGTACATTTGATTTTTAAAAAATTTGACATTTTGGAAAATTTGAATGCCCCCTTTTGATTTTTTTCTACATCCTTTTTATTGGGGGGGGGGCTTTTTTTTACATTTTGGGGCCCCATTCATAGCATATTTTTCCTTTTTTTTTCACATTTTTGTCAAGGGGGCTGGTTTTTTTTTTTTTGCTTTTTTTTCTCCTTTAAAAAGCAAATCTTTCCCCCTCCTCCCAAAACAATTACCCCTTTCCCCCCCCCCCCCTCTGGCCGGGGGGATTGGATAGCCCCCCGAGGGCTCGAGGGGCGACTCGCACCCCTCATTGGGGGCCTCATTAGGGGGCGCAATCACTCGGGGGGGATAAACCAGGACTCACCTGCCTTGGGTTAGGGGGAACAAAAAGGGGAGCAAACTTCTTTTCCAAGGAAAAGACGGGGTTAAACAAATAATTTTAAAATTCTTTTCAAATTTTCCCAAAAACAGAAAAATTTCCCCCCTTTTGGGGCCCTCCTTTTTTTCCCTTCCCGTCCGGGGGTTTTCCGGTCGTCCTCGGAGGGGCGGGGGGGGAGGAGGGTTAAATTTAGTTTTGTCTGTTTAAGCCCCAGTGGGGGATTATAGGGGAAAGGAAACGGGGGGGTTTAGGCCAAAAAATTTTTCGAACCCTTTGGGGCCTCGGGCTTAAAATTTTGGGGGGAAAAATTTTTAGGGGGTTAAGGAAAATTTTAAGGGAGGGGAAACCCCAAAAGGGGGGGGGGGGCCCCCCTTGCAAGGGGGGGGGCCCCCCCATGGGGGGGGGGGGTTTTTCCTGGGGGCCCCCCAAGGGGGAAAAGGGTTTTTAAAGGAAAACCCCACCCCGGGGGGGGGGAAAAGGGGGACAAGGGCCCGGGAGGGGAGGGGAAAAAAAAAAAAAAAGGGGAAAAACAACCTTGGAAAAAAAAAGAAAAAAAAAACCCCAGGGGCTCCCCAAAAATCCTAAAAAGCGGAGGACCCAAAAAAAAACAACGAGGGGGGGGGGAAAAAAAAAAAAAATTCCCCGGGGGGAAAAAAACAAAAATTTAAAAAAATGAACGGGGGGAAAAAAAAAAAATTAAAAAAAAAAAATGAAAGGAAAATTCTAAAAAAAGAAAAAAAAAATAGAAAAAAAAAAAAGAAAGAAAAAAAAAAGAAATCAGGAATCGGGTGGGGGAAAACCTAAAATAAAGGTTTAATTTTTTAGCCCTCGGGGGGGAAAGCGAGCGAAAAAATTTTCATCCCATCCAGAGCCATCTACATCGTTTTCCCCCAAACCCAAAAAACCCTTTCCCCAAAACTTTTTCTTTTTTATTTATTTCTCCAAAATCCCGAATATTTTTCCTGTTTATTTCTACTGACCTTCCCCAAATTTTCCTAATCCCCGTACCGTACCAGTTATCCACCGGGGCATCACCCCTTTTAAACTGTTCTCTTCAGTCTACATCCCCCCGCCAGTTCTATACTTTTATCCACGAGAAGAAGGGGTTTGACGCCCCCCCCCTTCCCACAACCCCTAGCCCCCGGGGGGTTTTTAAACCTTCATCTCCGTGGAACTAGAATATCTGGGGTTTTTAGTCAACCAGGAGTTAGGGGGAAAAAACGTTGGGAAAGGGAAATTGGTTTGTGTTGGGTTTTCAGTCACGAAAGGGTTGTTTTTAGGCTTATAACTTTTAACTTCCCTTTATAAAATTTAGGAAAATAAAAATTCCTCCTTTTTTAGAAGCAAAACAAAAAACCCTTTAAACCCATTTTGTTTTCGGGGTTAATAAAAGGGCAGCCGCTAATTTATTGCAAACCCCGGTCTGCGGCCCGATAAAAAGTGTGCCTTTTTCCCCCGCTAAAGGGGGCCGACAACGGGCTGGATTGTTTGGTTTGAATTTGTTTTGGCCTTTTCTTCAAAACTTTTGGGCCCCTTCCCCTCTTCCCCATTGTTTAAGCTCTATTCTGGTACACCGCCCTCCGTACTTAGCATGGGCGGCTTCAACTAGGGTCCCTCTACTATTTTTTAATTTTTATGGTAACTCCCTAAGCGTGGGCCCCTGGGGGCCCGAAGTCCCCGGGATTGAATGTCTGAGAGAAACCGGTTTAAAACAGTACTTCCCTGGAAACAGAGAGAGAAAACTTTAATTTTTTTGGCCTCACGGTTTTCAAGAGGACAGTAAAATTGATGCCCTCCCCTCCCCCCCCCCCCCCCCCCTCCCCCAAAACTTCCCCCCTTTTTGAACCCCGACACCCCCCACCCACCAAACAAAAGCCGCTTTTTCCAACCAAAAAATATCCAAATGGCTATCCCTTTCCTGCACCCCAAATAAACCCCTTGACGGCCCGACGGGCCCTCTCAAACCCCTTTTTCAAGCCTGGAAAGGTCGGCGTGTCGATATGTCAGTATGTAACAAGGTTGGAAGTACACTTTTGAATTTTTTATTTTTCCCGGTTTAAAATTGGGACTACCCAGAATGAAGGTTGAACCCCCCTTTCGTAGTGGTGTGTGAAGGGGGGGGGGTCGCTCGGACCTTCATATCTCCTAGATCCATTAATTAATATTTTCAAAATAATGTGTACAGACGGTGTTGAATTACCCCTCCCCTCCCCCCCCCCTCCAAACCCCCTTTTACCCCTTAGTTCTTATAGACCCTTGGGAAGAAACCCTCCCCCCCACCCACCAAAAAAAAAAAAAAACCCCCCCCCTTTAAATTTTTAAAACCCGGGCGATTGTTACCCCTTTATACATTTTAAAAGGGGGCGAATTGGGTTTTGGGGGGGGGGGGAGGTTTTTTTTTTTTTCCCAAACCCAAATAAACGCTCACACCCCCCCCTTTAAAAAAAATCGTTTAACCATTTTTACCCATAAGGAAATTAAATTTACAATTGGTTTTCAACGCGCACTAAAGGAAATAAATCCCTTTTGGCGGGGGTTTAAAGGATTTTTTTTTTAGGAGGGCGGGAAATTTGGGGTAAAGGGTTTTTCGGGGGAATTTGGGGGGGAAAGGGGGGGGGGGGGTGGGGGGGAAAAAACGGTCGGACCAAATTGTTTAAAACCCTTCCCGGGATTTTTTTTTGACCACAAACCATGAATTTAGGGTAAAAATTTACCCATTATTTTTAGTAAAACTCTAAAAACTAACACCCCTGTTTTCAGGGCTTTTGGGCTTTTGGGAAAAACCAAAAATCAAATCAGGAAAAAGAAAGAAAAAATTTAAAACAGAAAAAAAAAAATTTGTAAAAATCACACACTGGGGGACAGGATGGGATAAAAATAAAAATAAAAAATTTTTCATACTTTTTTTATTTTTCCCCCCCCCCCCATCCCCCTGTAAAACATGGCAGAAGCTCATTTTTAGGGGGGGGGGGGGTTAAGGGCAGCACGGGGAGGATCGTTCGGTTGGACACAAAATTTTGCACCAAGAAAAATTCCAAATTTTCAATAAAGGATCCTCCCTTTAAAAAAATATAAAAGTTCACCTTTACGAATAAACACCCAATGAAAAAATTTTACTTATCAAAAGAAATAAAACATATAAAATCGACTTTCCCAAACCCCCCTTTTCCGAAGTGATAAACATACTGGTTCTTTTTACGAGAATGACTCATATATACATACAAAAAACACGTAACTTTGTGAAGTTTTATTATGGGTGGGACAGTAAATTTTATGATACTTCTCTGAATGAGTGAACAGTTTAATAAACCAAAGTTCAAAAAAAGTCCCTACATAGTTTATATTTAGGGTTTACAACGGGAAAGGTTACGCTGTGGGTTTTGGGGCCCCCTTTTGGGGACTAAAAAAGTTCCAAAAAGGGAAGTACATCTTTTTAAAAAAACCACATTTAATGTAAATAGACAAAATAGAAAGCTTTGACTTCCGCTAACAAATAACAAAAACCCCTCTAAAGGGTTTAAATTTACCTCCCCCCCCCCCCCAAGGTTAAATTTACCTCCCCCCTCGGGCCCTAATTAAACGAATTTACGGGGACTTTACCACTCGCCCCCTTTTCTCCGTTCCCCACAATACCCCACACCCCCCGGGATGGGGGTCTCCGTTCCCCCCTATCCCATTAAAAATCACCCCACCGGGGGGTTTTCCAAACCCTCACACGGGGGTGACCGCACACACTCCTGTATCATTTTTCAGGTCCGTCCCCCCCTATTCAAAAAAGACCCCTTCCCCAAAACCCCCAAACCGGGGGTTCCCAGCCCCCCCCCTTTTTATAACCGGGTTTTCCCCCCTCAAAGGGGCAAAAACAAGACGTAAAAACCCTTTTTTTAACCCCAAAACCTTTTTTTTATGGGTTTTTTTAATTTTTTAACGGAAAGGCCGGGGGGGGTTTTTTCCCCCCTTAAAAATTTTTTTTAAAAAAGCCCCAAAAAATTTATTCCATAAACGTTAATATTCTAAAAACATTTTTAAATCTTGGTTTCATATTAGAAATTACAAATTATTTAATTTTTTAATTTATTCTTGTTATCTATTTAGTTTTTTTTTATGCATTGTAAGAAATTTTGGGAGTTTATTCTCATTCTGAGTGTATTTAAGATTCATGTTATTATAGTTTATTTCTTCTGATCCCACTTTCCTGTTTTAATACTGCAGTACGTAACACATGTTGCTCCCTCTCTCTCTCTCTCTCTCTCTCTCCCTCTCCCTCTCTCTCTCTCTCTCCCTCTCCCTCTCTCTCTCTCTGTCTCTCCCTCGTCTCGGAATGTAGAAAGAGAGGAGAGATGAAGATGAGTTGTGTCTTCGTTTATCTCATTGATATTATTAACGAGCAGCGAACGTCTGAGGTCCACGTTTATCGAACCTTTCGACTCGGCTTCAAAAGTTCGAAACAAATCTCTTAGATTAGGAGTTATTATCATTACAATTATTGATAGACAAAAGTCAATTGAGGAACACCGATTATTTCTGTCTCCAAACATAGATGATCCAGTTGTTGAATATGTTTTTATAATCTTCCATTCATAGCCTCAATTGGGGAACAATGATTTTGTATCAAGTTTCGATGTTATTGGAGAAAAAAAGAAAAAAAATGTGTACACACTTTGGAAAAAAAAAAATCACAGAAAATCAAAAAAATCTAAAAATCTTGAGACAAAATTTAAACATCACGAGAAATTGAAAAAATAAAAAAATCAAGAAAGGTCACAGAAAAATGAAAAAATCACAAAAAATCGAAAGATGACGGAAAATAGAAAAAATGAAAAAATAAAAGAGAAAACAAAAGAATAATAAAATCAGAAATCAGGTGTAGGCCTAAACTAAAGTGTCAAGTTGTGAGCCCTCGGGATGGAGTAAGCGATGCTCAGAAAATATTTTCATCCCTAGTCCTAGAGCTCATCTACATCGTTTCCTTCTCAAACTAAAAATATCCATTCCATCATAAATCTTATTCTTGTTAATTTATTTCTCCAAGTCTGAATATTATTCCATGTTTATTTCTAGCTGACATGTCACATTTTCTATCTAGATCCCCGAATACATGTACCAGTTCAATCCACCGAGCATCACCCCCTTCTAGCTGTTCTCTTCAGTCTACATCACCCCTCGGCCAGTTCTATACTTGTATCCACGAGAGAAGGTTCCGAGCGACCGTCCCCCCTATCCTACACCACTAGCACCCGGGTGGTTCCAGCCTTCATCTCTCGTGGATACTAGAATATCTGGATATTAGATCAGACAGCAGATTAGAAATACACGGCGAGATAGGAACTCGGTTTAGTGTTGGTTTTCAGTCACGAAGGATTGTTTCAGGCTTATAACTTATAACGTCTTGTAATAAATATGAGGAAAATAAACATTTTCCTTCGAGAAGAACAAAAACAAAACCATTATACCTATTTGTGTTCGTGATTAATAATGGACAGCCGCTATTCATTGCACCACCGGTCTGCGTCTGATATTAGTGTGACTTTCCGCACGCTAGGAGGCGCGACAAGCGGGCTGGATTGTGGCTTCATCTATGCTCCCTCTACTAGTTATAAGCTCTATGGGCTGGTATCACCGCATCATGTGACTTACTCCCACCCCGCAGACCCCGCGCCAACAAGCATGTCGGCTTCATCTATGCTCCCTCTATTAGTTGTAAGCTCTATGGGCTGGTATCACCGCATCACGTGACTTAGCATGTCGGCTTCAACTACGCTCCCTCTACTAGTTGTAAGCTCTATGGTGAACTCACTAAGCGATGTCTCTGGGCCCTGATGTCGGTATGGATGTCTGAGAGAAGCCGGTAAAGCAGTACTTACCTGGAAGACAGAGAGAGAAACACTTGTTATGATTGGCGCTCAGCGAGCTAGACAAGAGGACAGGTAATATAATGATGCCCTCCCCCCCCCCCCCCCCCCCTCCTACAGACATGCTCAAACACTTCCCCTTCTTGCACGACCGACACCCCCGACCTACAGGCGAGACAGCCGCTCGTCCAACCAACACTATCACTGGCTATCATGTCACATGCAACCCCAATTACCACGTGACGGCCCGATCGGTCGTCTCAACCCTATCTTCAAGCCGTGACGGTCGGACGTGTCGATATGTCAGTATGTAACAAGGTAGGAAATGTACACTCGAATGTTGATTCACGTGTTAAACTTGTGACTACGAGATATGAAGGTTCGAACCACCCGTGCGCTAGTGGTGTGTGATAGGGGGGACGGTCGCTCGGAGCCTTCATATCTCCTAGATACCATTATATTAATATTGCATATAATGTGTACAGACTGCGTGTTGAATTACCCCTCCCCTCCCCCCCACTCCACTCACCTTCACCCCACCTTAGTTCTTATAGACCCTTGTAATGACCCATCCCCCCCACCCACAAAAAAACACGTAATTTTAACCGGTCGATTGTTATCATTTATACATGTAACAAGGTCGAGATGAGGGGGAAAGGGGGAGGTGTCTTTTCCCAAGACAAATAATCGCTCACACCACCCCCTTGAAAAAAAATCGTTGAACCATTTCACCCAATAAGGAATTAACTTTATTCATATTGTGTTCAACGACGCACTACAATGGTAACTAAGATCTATTGGCGTTGAATGGATTTCTAATAAGATGACGAGAATATGAGATAAAGGTTTTTCGGGTAATGGAAAGGATAGTGAGAAGGAAACGGTCGTGACCAATATTGTTGAAACCATTCCGGTATTTGCGTTGACTACAAAACCATGAATTCATGATAAAAATTGACCTCATTATTATTAGTACATCTCTAAACACTAACTACACCTGTTTCATGTGGCTTTGTGTGTCTTGGAATATACAAATATCAAATCAGGAAAATGAATGAAGAAAATTTAAAACAAGAATAACATTTGTAGAAATATCACTACACTGGTGACAGGGATGGGATAAAAATTATAAAATGAATAAATGTTCATACTTTTGATTTCCCAAACATCTATCCACATGTAAAGCATGGCAGAAGCTCATTTGTATCGATTGAGGTTAAGGACAGCACGGTAGGATCGTTCGGATTGGACACAACGATTCTAGCACCAAGAAGAATTCAATTGTCAATAATGTATCCTCTTTAAAAATATATAAATGTTCACCTATTACGAATAAACACACAATGAAATATTGATACTTATCAATATGAATTATATCAGTATAAACTCGACTTCCTCAAACTCCCTTCCAGAAGTGATAAACATACATGGTTCGTTTCTACGAGAATGACTCATATATACATACAAATAACACGTAACATATTGTGAATGTGTATTATGGATGGACAGTATTCTATAAGATACTTCTCTGAATGATGTGAAGCAGTTTCAATAAAACATGTTCAAAAGAAAAGTCACTACGATAGTTTATATTTAGGGTTGACACTGTAAATGTTACGCTGTGGGTGGGTCCCCCTTAGTGACTAGAAAGTTCAAAATGGGAAGTACATCTTCTAAGAAAAACCACATTTAATGTACTAGACAAAGTAGAAAGTCTTTGACTTCAAGCTAAGCAAATAACAAAGACCCCTCTAAGGTTAATTCACCTCCCCCCTCTAAGGTTAATTCACCTCCCCCCTCGCCCTAATGACACTGAAATGTCACGCACTTTACCACTCGCCCCCTTTGTCTCCGTCCCGACAATAGCCCTCACACGACCCCGGCATCGATCGTCCGTTCCCCCTATCCGATAACATCACCGACCGGGGGCTTCCAACCGTACATGAAGCTTAAGGCGGACTTTAATACACTTGTTTATCTTTTTTACAGCGTCTGTTGTCCCTGAAGAATAGCTAACAAAACCAAAGATGTTTTTTTATGTTTCGACGAGTCTTAATCCGTATAAATCAGCGGGCGAGTCAAGCCGTCTCTGCTTAACATCCCTCTCATTATCAATGTACGAGCTATCGCGTCTCCCTCCTCTAATCAACATCTTCCATCTCGTCATCTCACTCTCCAAATCAGTCATCGTTTCTCTCTCTCTTTCTCCTCTCGTCTCACCACCGTCTCTCTCTACTACCCTCTGCTTTCTCTCATCTCTCTCATCCATGTATCTCTCTCTCTACTCTCTCTCTCTCTACTGCCCTTTCCCTCTCATACTACTCTACTCTCTCTCTCTTGTTCTCTTCTCTACCCAGTCTCTTCTGCTCCTCTAAGTCTGCAGCTTCTCCAAGTACAAACCTGTCTCCGCCCCCCTCTCCCTCGCTCCGTCTCCTCTCTCTCTCTCATTCTCGATGCCCATGCACCTCTCTCTCCTCCTTCCTCTCTCCTCTCCTCTCTCCATTTCTCCTCTCTCTCTCCTCTCTCTCTCTCCTCTCTCTCTCTCCTCTCTCTCTCTCTCCTCTATCTCTCTCTTCTCCTCTCTACTCCTATTTTCCATCTCTTTCTCTCTCACTCTCTCTCTCCTCTCTCGCTTTCTCTCCCTCTCTCTCTCTCCGCCTCTCTCTCTCTCTCTCTCTCTCTCTCTCTCTCTCTCTCTCTCTCTCTCTCTCTCTCTCTCTCTCTCTCTCTCTCTGTCTCGCGATGAAGGTAACGAGCGACCGTCTCCTCTATTCCACACCTCTAGCGCTCGGGTGTCTCGAGCCTTCAGAATACTGGCATCTGTCTCTCTCTTCTCAATATAACAGACCATTAATAATAACCTATTTGTCTTGAACGTTCGTTTAACGTAAGATAATTAACTTACACTTACTAACTATAAGTTATTATTTCACTGAGGTTCAGTTATTAAGAAGATTTAATTAGCAGATTAACTAGTTATCATCCTTGGTTACTGATGCTGTTCTTGTACATTATAATTATTAATTACTTTCATGAACACATTGTTACCTTGCGTGATTCCTCTACACGCTTCATGTCGCCTGGTTTCCACTACCCGCCTCACAGTTCACGCCTGCTTTCCACTACCCGCCTCACAGTTCTCCCCTGCTTTCCACTACCCGCCTCACAGTTCACGCCTGCTTTCCACTACCCGCCTCACAGTTCTCCCTGCTTTCCACTACCCGCCTCACAGTTCTCCCCTGGTTTCCACTACCCGCATCACAGTTCTCCCCTGCTTTCCACTACCCGCCTCACAGTTCTCCCCTGCTTTCCACTACCCGCCTCACAGTTCACGCCTGCTTTCCACTACCCGCCTCACAGTTCTCCCCTGCTTTCCACTACCCGCCTCACAGTTCTCCCCTGCTTTCCACTACCCGCCTCACAGTTCTCCCCTGTTTTCCACTACCCGCCTCACAGTTCACGCCTGGGTTTACACTACCCGCCTCACAGATGTGAACATGTAGCGCAGTGGTTAAGGCGCTCGCTCCATGTGATCCGGGAGACGAGGGGAATTTCGAACCCAGTTCGATCCCCGCCGCCGACAATCTTTACAGGGGTTTTCATGGTTTCCCTCTGTAGTCTAGGCTAATGCCGGGATGGTTCCTAGAATAAGTCGGCCATGACCGCTTCCTTCCCACTACCCAAGAACCTTCATCTCATCATCCCATCATCTCATTAATCATCCATCCGACGCCATTAGATCTCAGTTATCATAACAGTGCGTCGTTAAACCCAATATATATCCTACAATAAGTCGGCCATGACCGCTTTTTTCATATATATAAAAAAATTATATATGAATATGAAAGTAAATTATTAAAACACCTAAATCAAGAAAGTGAATAGATCTAGGATTTTTTAAATATTATTTATAAAATATTTGGTTTTATTATTCATTCACTCGTTATAGAATGTACCTATCATGTTATTGCATGTGTTCCCACAGTGTCTGTCTCGCGTGTTAAAAGCCCATCACCTCCTGATGCCCGGCCCTGTACATTACAGCGCGCGCGGCGGGGTACTGCCTAACCTCACACTATCCCCAGCATATATGTTTCTTTCATATTGGGTTCAACGACGCACTGTTATGATAGCGCAGATCTAATGTCGTCGGATGGATGATTAATGAGATGATGGGATGATGAGATGAAGGTTCTTGGGTAGTGGGAAGGAAGCGGTCATGGCCGACTTATTGTAGGAACCGTCACAGCATTAGCCTGGACTACAGAGGGAAACCATGAAAACCTCTGTAAAGATGGTCGGCGGCGAGGATCGAACCGGGCTCGAAATTCCCCTCGCCTCCCGGATCACATGAAGCGAGCGCGTTCACCACTGCGCTACATGTGCCGGTATATTATACAATATAAAAACATGATAAATAAGTAAGAATTAATAATATGTCTCTAATAAATATAGTGAAAATAAGTAAAAAATAAATAAAAATAAATAAATTGTCTAGGTATAGTTATTTTCATTGACCCTAATGGAGCTATCTCCCCCCCCCCCCCCCAGCCCCGCTCTGATTGGTCGCCGCGTCGCGTGTCGCAGTACTATCCATCACGCCGACCGCACGGCGCATGCGCTATGGCGACATGCAACAGATAGCCGCCGGGGGGAACCACAGATTAAGTGATTAGATAACAAAACACAGAACTGACTTTTGGAAAAGTTTGTCAACATAACTATTAGTCTACTCTTCGGGTGGTTGTGACAATCTAGATAGAGCTATTTTATATTTGTTATTTGTTTTTTTCTCGTCAATTTGCGTTTATTATTTCATATCATACGAAAATACATCTAACGAGTTGATAAGTCTATACAGAGACAAATACAAATATGAAATACTATGGAAATATTTTATGAATATTTTAGAAAATAGGATTTGTCTTTTAGTTTTAGTTTCCAACGCGATAAATCCATGGAAGATTTTTTATCAGAAATGCTGCGAACGAAAAAGCTTGAAGAATTTATAATACATATATATATATACACATATATATACATATATATATATATATATATATATATATATATATATATATATATATATATATATGTATATATATATATATATATATCTTATATATAAAAGCTTGTGTCACATGTTAGAGGATGAACTCCTCCGAAACGGCTCGACCGAGTGTCGTGAAATTCCTCACGCACATTCGATAGGGCTGGTAGAAAGTCCTAAAGTATACGAGATCTTCCGCCGAGCTTTCTCCTATGAGCAATATCCAAATAATTGGCACTTCAAGGACAACAGTAATGACGTTGTTCACTGACATTGACGGCGTTGCACAATGGTACTCACCATTTGCGGGGCTACACGCTAGATAGCGTAACAATCAACATTCACTACAAATCACTTCGATGGCAGAACAACGTTTGCCGAGTCAGCTACTATAGCTTAGATACGGTTGACTTTGCCTATAAACACATGCAGTGTGTTTATCATACTTCCAGGGCCTTGTCTCCAGTCCTACTCTGAGATCCTACTTCACAGTTAGGTATAGTTAACTACAGTTGATAGTTGAGACTTGACAGCAAGTATAGTTAAGTACAGTTGTTAGTTGAGACTTCGATAATTCTCGCAGCCAGTGAAACTTTGCGTCTTGAAGAGGGGGGACAGGCAGTTAGCGGTAATAGCCTGGTTTAATTAAATACCCCGCCTTGTGGATACTTTATCTGTGACTCCAGTCACGGCGTGTCTTATACTCGCTGTGTCTGTTGTCACAAGCCAAACGGTTGGGCGGAGCCGAAGTGACGTCATATGGCTATCCACATCGCATAATTGCCAGGCGCATACGGTTAAAAAAAATGTAGTTTTAACCGTATACGCCTGACAACTGGACGATTTGAGATCAATAGTTATTACTCACACCATCTTGAAGGTATTACAAATGTCTGTATTTCCCTGTTTTCAGAATTTTGATATCTCATACCGTTCAAAAGTTATCACCAAAAACCTGATTTCCCGCCAAATCGACTCCCGTGGCTCTTAAAACTATTCCTCCTCAAACTACCCCAGGTATACCCACACAACGACCGCCGTCTCTGGTGAAGGCGAGTATAGCAGCAGTGCCTAGCCTTGCGGGTTGTTCCACAAGTACTCGGTACTTAGCAGTGAGTAATGACTTAATTCCACGTAATTAACTGGGACTCTAATGTCCCCCCCCCGCAGTGACGTCGCTAGAGCAGGGGGTGTGCGACAGAGAGCAACAGATGTGCACTGTGTTGTGTGAGAGAGAGAAGGGAATCATATGATAGTCGAGTTCGAGGAGGGTTGTCATTAGAAACTTGATTGAAGAATATATAAAATATCGGGTAAGGCAGAATATGTTCTTCTGATTTTTTATTATTATTCATTCACAATTATTGTTTCCCAATAAGGCAAAGAATGATTATCATTGATTATGATTATTGTTTGCTTAACGACCCCACCGCAGCTAGGTCATACGGGGGTACGAATGAGCTTAACGACCCCACCAACAACTAGGTTATACGGGGGTACGAATGAGCTTAACGACCCGACCACAGCTAGGTTATACGGGGGTACGAATGAGCAGGTTACAATGAAACTATAAAGTGATGAGTGTAGGGACGTTTACATAAACCCATGTTTCTTCAGGATCGAAAGCGGTGCCTCAGCTAACTGAGCTAACGAGGGCATAAATTGAAAAAAAATACAATAATAGAGAGAAAAAAAGATAAGAAAACCCTATCTAGAACTTCCATTCATATCTTAATTGGTATAAACAATAATTATAGTTATAAAAATACAATTATATTAGACCCGGTATTACGAATAATAAATTTGTTGATTAAGCTATTAGTGGATTAGCTTGTTATTACCCTTGGTTACCAATGTTATTTTTGTACCCAAATTGACTAATTAGCTTAATTAACACATTTTTATTATTGGTAATATGGGTCCTTACTAGAATAAAGTGACAGAAACCCAACTGGCCTGTGAGGTATACGTGTACACATCCACAACAATGCCGTATGCGGGACTCGAACCCACGCCCGACCCGGTCTCCAAGGCAACGACGCCAGCCGGGCGGCGTCTCTTTGAGCCCGGAACTCTCTACTAGAAAGCCGGGAAGAAAGGCTCTCGAATGGAATGACGTTGCATGAACAGAAAGTCGAGCCGACTTTTAACCGAGCAAGTCGAGCGTGTAAGAAACATGTCAGAGAAATGTTGTGTAATAAATTTGTCGAGTCGACGGTTTGTGAGATGGAAGTATAAAGCTTTTCTATTTTAAGTTGACGTTCTGGATTTTATTTTCTTCTTTTTTTTATAAGGATTTAGTTGGATTTCTTTTTGATAAAGTGATGGACCCGTTTTATGAAGCAGAAATCAAGATGCTGACGGGGGATGAGAAGAAGAAAGATGATTCCAATTAAATTTGAATTGATTCCACTTCATAGTAACCTTATTAGTAGTTGGTATTATTCTTTGAAGAATTCACAGAAGAGGAATATCGTCTACCAACTATATAATGATAAAAACATCATTTTCATTGTGATTATTTTGTTGGTATAGCTGTTGATTTAGCAAATTAATTGGTACTGGGAGAACGCCATATATGCGCTGTTAGACGAGCGGATAGTAATAGTATGGGTAAAAATGGGTGAAAACTGCTTCGAGCTTTCTAAAGCGTAATAAAAAAACTCGAATATTCTTTCCTTTTTTTACAATTTATAAAACAAACATTTCTCCTAAGAAATTCCAACTATTCACCTGAGAATGCCGTCGTTAAATCTCCGAGATAAGAACAAGATTAAATAACCCATCTCTTTCCAAACAAAAGAATGCCGTAGAAAAACCAGCCACTGTCACCAACTATGTAAACAATCCACGAGAACAACTTACGATCAAGATAACATCACCCGATCATTTCCGATGTCAACCGATTAAAACCGAACAAATTGATGACAAACGCCTGTAATATATTCGACTGGAGATGACCGTTCGACACCCCCGACCGTTGATGTCACGAGATGTGGAAGACGGTCGATCGAAGAGGCGGGTGTTACCTCAAAGGAAGACGAGGAGTGCTTGTGGGAAGCGAAACGTGCTGAGAGTTGGGGGGGGGGGGGGGGGGGGGGGGTAGGGGGGTTAAAGGGAGGGAGGGGGATATTTCCGCATTGCCAACTTTATAAGTGGACAATGTAAACAGCACGAGATAGTTACCGGAATATTAATAAGTAGTTTCAAGTCGAGGCGGTCAGTGTGAATAAGAATGAGAGAAAGAGAAAGAGAGAGAGAGAGAGAGAAAGAGAAAGAGAGAAAGAGAGAGAGAGAGAGAGAGAGAGAGAGAGAATCTATCCATTGTTGGCTGTTATATGATAGTTGAAGTTGATTCTTCACCATAAAGATTCAGATGACTAAAATACGATGTGTCGTTATAAATCAGCCGCCCCGGTGGCTAAGTTTACTATCGCTAGCGGTAGTAACTCAAGTCACCGTTGGGCGTGGGTTCGAGTCCCGCATAAGGCATGGGTTTTTGTAAGCTAAGAAGTTGGCACTCTAAGCTCTTTGACTCCTTGGCAACTACATGAGTATTGACGAGCAAGTCGGAAACGGTTGACAGCATATTTATACTTCGTCCAAGAGAGATGCAGGAGCGAACTACCTGCTCGTCCGTGGTATACGACAGGAGGGACGGTCGCTCGGAGCCCTCTCATTCCAAGAGAAGGAAGACAGTTCAAGTCCGCAAGGATCTCACTTGTCCGAGGATTAGTGCTAAATGTGAATTGTAGATTGAAAGAACAAACTTACTCTTTCTCTCTTCGTCTCTCACTCTCCCTCTCTCTATATGTATCTCTCCCTCCCTCTCTCCCTCTCCCTCTCTTCTTCTTCCACTACTCTCTCGCTATCACCCTCTCTCCCTCTCTCTCTTTCTCTCTCTCTTTCTCTCCCTCCCTCTCTCTCTCCTCTCTATCATCTTCTTCTTCAACTACTCTCTCGCTATCACCCTCTCACTTTCTCCCCCCTCCTCTCTCTCTCTCTCTTTCTCTCTCTCTCTCTCTCTTTCTCTCTCTCTCTCTCTATTATCTTCTTCTTCCACTTCTCTCTCTCTCTCTCCCTCCCTTCTTCTTCCACTATACTCTCTCGCTATCACCCTCTCTTTCTCTCTCTCTCTCTCTCTCTCTCTCTCTCTCTCTCAGTAAGCTCGCTATTTACAAAGATTACTTCTTATGTCGTGGCTCGGGAACGAGGAGAAAGGGTTATAGGCTTCTGGTTCGACTCGTCCGCTCACAGAATGATAAATAACATTTATTCCAGAAGTGGTATCTCCGAACTTCACCCGAAGACTACGCACTGTTGTATTGTTGCAGGGAGAGAGAGAGAGAGAGAGAGAGAGAGAGAGAGAGAGAGAGAGAGAGAGAGAGAGAGAGAGAGAGAGAGAGAGAGAGAGAGAGAGGGAGACTGTGGTTGCTGGTTTCTTTGCCCAACATGAATGAATGAATTGTGGATTATCACAGAACCTTATAGTATACTATGTATTTTACATAGTTTACTACTTTTTTGAGATACCTGAATTTAATAGTTTACCATAAAGTTTATACATAGTTTATTACTTTTTTGAAACCCCTGAACTTAATAGTTTACTATATAGTTTTCATGGTTTCTTACTTAGAGGAAATCCCTGAACTTAATAGGTTACTATACAATTTACTATAGTCTATTACTTTTTAGAAATCATGCAATATACCAAAATCATGTGTTCACGAAATGTATAAAACATAATACATTTCCATTCCAAGTTGGTGACCTCAATTATTCACGGAAAAGTTCCCAACTACAGTTACTATGATAATATAAACTCCTCTGTACAAGTTAAGACAAAGGATTATAGAAGTGCCTACAAAAACACCTCGAACCCGCGCTCTCCTGATTGGCTGATGAGCCAACATAGCAGCAGCACTGCATAATGTATCATCCCTATATCGCAGCTCTCCTTGGGGAACAATGTGCGAAGAAAGCGGGAACGACGGGAAGAAAGCGGGAAGAGTGTTGCGTGATTGTTTTAAAGCGTCTCTGTAAGCGTCATTTGGGTAAACGTCGTCGGGCGAAACGGGGACCTCTTAGCGTACAGGGTGGGACGAAAACCAGACGACTAGACCAACTTACTACAGACTGTCTAATCTGAATTTAATTTTCTTTTCTTGTTGTTTTTTACTAACCCAATTTTCTATCATCTTTTTTATAATGAGGTTAATGAGGTTTTACTTTGGTCCTTGGGTTAGTACACCATTCAACCACCGGAGATGATTCAGGAACTGGAATCGATTCCAGTTCCTGAACGAGACGACTCGGTGAAGATGGTCAGCCGCAGCTGTCCGAAACGTCGAGAGACAAACTTCTTACCAGAACCACCAACTGTTTCCAAGAAGGGCAATCCAAAAATTCACAATAATGTAACATATATATATATGTATATATATATATATATATATATATATAAATATATATATATATATATATATAGTCAATAGTTTACTACATAGTTTACCATAGTTTATTACTTCTTCGTAAGGAATATATATATATATATATATATATATATATATATATATATATATATATATATATATATATATATATATATATGTATATATATATATATATATATATATATATATATATATATATATATATATATATATATATATATATATTTATTTATATATATATATATATATATATATATATATATATATATATATATATATATATATATATATATGTATATATATATATATATAAATATATTCCTTACAACTGTCCAAAACACATAATGAAATAACCTTCCATCTAATTCCTCATCCACTGACGCTAATATATCGTGGTTACATCGTTAATTCCAATATAAGTAGGAGAAATATACAGAAGATGATTGCAAAGCAAGCGAAGAAATCATATACAAGACCCCAAACAACCAACCCTCATTCCCAAACACCTCGTCAAAAAAACCTTTACAAGTAGCTTATCCAATAACTGTAAAGTCTTTAGGGCGACTCCAATAATCATAGTTAAATGAAGTTGTTCATATCTAGGGGTGGTTGAGGGAGAGAGAGAGAGAGAGAGATATAGAGGGGGGAGGCGAATGGATATTGCGTGGGGGTTGCCTAACAAATCAGCTGTCAGGGGTAGAATGAGTGATGGAGTTTTAATTTCCCGTTCCGCCGCGTGCATAAGCACACGCATATCGTGGGGCGCTAGCGTCGCGTGCTATATCGTTCACCGCACACTCTCGCGGTGAGATCGGCGTACTAACTGCGCGATAAACATCTGACTCTGGTAGGAGTTGAACTGTTTGAGAAAACACAGGCTTTGTGGTTGTGTAGGGCCCATGTGTGTTCGGCCATGTCCTACACTCAGGCCCTAGAAGCAGGTACAGGCCTTTAGAACTGTAATGATTCGAAAAAAATCATCGAAAAACCAATCGTTCGAAATCCCATATCTTCGAAAACCCATTTCTTCGACGACTAAATCTTCGAAATCCCATATCTTCGAAAACCCATCTCCTCGAAAGACCAAATCAACCAAATCCCATATATTCGAAAACCCATTTCTTCGACGACCAAATCTTCGAAATATCAAATCTTCGAAAACCTATTTCTTCGACGACCAAATCATCGAAATCCCATATATTCGAAAACCCATTTATTCGACGACCAAATGATAGAAATCCCATATATTCGAAAACCCGTCTTTTCGACAGATCAATTTATCGAAATCCCATATTTTCAAAAACCCATTTCCTCGACAGACCAAATCACCGAAATCCCATATCTCCTAAAACCTATCGGGACTCGAACCCACGCCTAACCCGACTCCACGGTACACCAAACCAATACCTCGACTCCTTCAGCTAACCGGGCTCCTCCACGAACACGATACCCTCTCCACTCTACATACACAAGTCAAGTTAATTTATTTCTCCCCTCCTTTTCATCATCTCCCCTATCCCCCCCCCCCTCCGCCTCTCGTATTGCATATCAGGCCTCATACATCAACTCACCGCCTCCTAGAGTTATTATACTGACAGTCAATCTCGCGCGAGTTACGCCAGCTCATAGAAGGCGGTGCGTGGAGCTAAGGCCCTTTAGAATAACCAGGACTAACCAGAATATACTATAACTATAACCAGAATGCAGTTGAAAATACAAAAATATGCGCTTGAAATGCATTAATATGAAATTAAAATTGCTGAATATTTAGTGCTTATTTAACAAATACACTTTTAATTACAGGTTCAAAACTGTGGTGGAAATGTCAATAGTAAATATATGTAGGCCTATAGAATGGAATGGGATCATTAAAAATAAACAGTTAATTTCGTCTTTTAAAAGTTGTTTTTAACCAAATTAATAATGCATAGCATCTAGAGTATGTAGGTCTACCACTACCCAAGACAAAACGAAAATTTACTTTGTAATATTGCACAGAAAATAATAAAAATATTGAGTAAAACTCTTCAAAATGTAAGAATACGCACTTAAAATAGCATCATATCTGGTGCTTATTTAACAAATACGCTTTTAATTACAGGTTCAAAACTATGGTGAAAATATTATTGGTGAATATATATGTGGGGCTATAAAATGGAATGGGATCATTAAAAATAAACACTTAATTGCGTCTAAAAAAAGTCGCTTTAAAAAAAAATGCATAAAAGGCCTATCATCGTTCATCATTAACGACGCCAATAGATCTTAGTATCCTTCCAAGTGCGTCGTTAAACACGATATAAATATAAGTGAAACTGATAATAAAGAATGAAATGATGATATAAGGGATGAGGACGGACAGCTAGGGGTTGGCGAATCCAAGGCTCTCTGTGGGATGAAACATCCATCAAAAGTCGGACACTTTTATGTGTTTATACCCCCGGTATACACATCAGTATACACAGAAACAAGTATACTCGATTCTGTGTATACTCTAATCTGTGTATACTGGTATACACGAGGAGAAGGCCGTATACTAACACTAGGAAAACGCCATATATGCGTTGTTAGACGAGCGGATGTTAGACCAATTTAGCACATTTTATGTTTTTTCTTCAAAATGGCTGACCTGATCAAGCTGAAAATTCCCAGAAATGTGTGTCAAAATGTAATTTAACGTCATGCAAAATTTCATTTTTTTGGGAAAATAAATATATTTTTTTCCGCTGTGTTATTCTAATGGGTATTTTTGAAATTTCTAAAATTCATAAAAAAAAAGTTACCATTCGATAATGCCACAAAACTATACAGATCCAAGTTAGATGAGGAACCATATTGAAAAAAAGTTTGAAGTTGATAGCTGTAGCCGTTTGACCTGTGGAGAACCAACAAAAAAACATAAAAACGAACACCAATTGTTTTCAGTATCTCGCTAAAGCTCGTCTAATGAATATAAATATCACACGCAGTTATAGGCCTACAAGATGGATAACAGGCTGAGTCGACCCAAGCTATCACAAAACATTAGTTATACGAAAAGTGTTTCATTTTTTCTCTAAATTAAATATCCACTAATGCATGTAATTATCTTGAATTATCTTGTAAATAGCAAGAGACCGGCCCGCCGTGTCACGCATATCACGCATATCACGCATGTATCACGCATATCACGCGTATCACGCATATCACGCATATCACGCATATCACGCATATCACGCATATCACGCATATCACGCATATCACGCATATCACGTCACGTGGCATGTGTGGTCTGTCACACATGCAGCCAACACTAGACACCGTTACACGCTTCACAACCAGATTATCTTTATATTCATTTATATATATATATATATATATATATATATATATATATATATATATATATATATATATATATATATATATATATATATATTATCATGTTCTCGGGTAGACCGAGTTTTCTCTTTCGTCATAGAATTGTGGTCCTATTCAGGACCTTGTCTCCTCTTCCAACGTTTCGGCAGGATATGTATGACCTGCCATCATCAGGGATTCTTCCTAGCAGCTCGGTGAACTGCGATCGAATAGAAGTTCTTACCATCCCATTTTAATATCATTTTAAATTAAAAGCAATGAACTTTTGACACCAGGTCCACGCTGTCTGTGACCACACTTCTTCGCTGCAGATAAAAGTCTTCAGTTGCCAAAATTAAGATGAATTAATATAAATTAATATATTAAAAATAATATGAATGAAATGGATGGAAATTAAGATTTTTTTTCAATAACGACGAAACATGATACAATATCATTTTTCCCCAATCAAGGCTCAAATATCAATTAAGGCTTAATATCATCAAATATATATTTAGAATACTAAAATTAGAATCTTCAAGGGCAAAAGCACCAAAAGTTGTAATAAATAATAATTTCCTCCACATTTCCAACTTCTATCAGTATATATATATACTATAAAGTTTGTTTTCGCTCCAACAGCCCCTAAATATCCCACCATAAATAACACCAATGCCTCATCTCCCATCCCTTAACATTGCTCAATACATTCTTATTCATAATACACAAAACTTCCGAGACTTTATTCTTCCCCGGAACCAAACCAGCGAAGATCTCTTCCAACAGAGATGCTGCGATTGATGCAGGAGCAACACACCCGCGCGCTAGTGGTGTGGGATAGGGGGGACGGTCGCTCGGAACCTTCTTAAATCCTGGATAAAAGTTACACAAGAGATGAAGGAGCAACACACCCGCGCGCTAATGGTGTGGGATAGGGGGGACGGTCGCTCGGAACCTCCATGTCTCGAGAATACAAGTATGTATAGGATAAAGTATATACTACATATAAGGATAAATAATGGAAAGTGTGTAGGGATGGGAAAGGGAGGGGAAGGAGGGGAAATAGCTCTAAACCACAGTGAATATATTTCTTCATATAGATACGAGTGGTTCCCTCAAACGTAATCATCCTCCCGCCCCTCCCTAGGGAATATCCCCCCTCCCGCCCCTTATAGCCGATATAGGCAGCCCGCGCCACACGTCATCAGAGATCTAGGCAGCCCGCCGCACAAGACGAGCGGCAGTTTTCTCCTATGTGCTGGTATTGGCGATCAGGAGTTCCGAGATGTCGGAGAGTGATGTCATACGATATGTGGTCATGTCAAGTACAGTTGCGGTCATTTGATGAGGAAAACGAGGTACACTCATGGACACGTAAAGTGGGCACACAGGGCAAACGCAGAATATGCGTAGTAACAAGAGCGAGATGTCTATATGAAGTATGATCGGAAACTCTACACACCTTGATCATATAAAATATATTTGATTTGATTTACTAACGAATCTAGGGAGCCATGAATCTATCCCTGCAACATTTTTCTGCTAATATTTATATCTATTCGACGAATAGAAAAACATCCATAACATTATTTCTCTCAAAACGGCTGGTCCGAATTGCACACAAATTTTAAAAAATGTGTATTATTTCCGTGTTTCCATTGGAGGAAAATTTGAATCATATTGAAGAGATTTTATTTCTCAATTTTTTACCCCAGACTAATCTTATGAGGTTATTAGAAACTTTGAGGTGATGTATCTCATAAACAGTCCAACCGATTTGACCCAAAAATTATACAGTTCTAAGTTGGATGAGTTTGAATATACGGTACATAAAAAGTTTCATGTCGATCGGTCAAACCCTGCGACCTGTGCAGTATATATATATATATATATATATATATATATATATATATATATATATATATATATTTCGACATTTCATCAAACAAAATCGACAGAGATATCCACCTATCATATTACACGATCACAAATCCAGATATAGACTACGATACTTTATCCTTAATTCCATAAAAAAAAACACACACACATAAAAACGTTGCCAATCCCAAAACCAACAACTTCCCCCACGACCGTCAGTCTCTCCTATCCTCTACCACTACTGGCCGGGTGTTCCCAGCCTCCACCAATCCAACTCGTTACTTCTGACCAATCATCAATCATCGTGTCGGTGGGGGAGGGGGGAGGGGGGGACACGACATGTCAATATAATACAGAGCACCCCGGGGGGGGGGGGGGGGGGCACGCGACTCTGGCAGGCCGAGCAGCATTCCGCTAACAAATCTATATAACGCGCTGATCAATCATTATTGGTGTACCAGTGGACAGAGCTAGGGCTCGTAGGGCCGATTATAGGGACAACACGTGGGCATCAACTACGCTGAGTGCGTGCCAGATATGATCAGAAGCAAATAAATAGAGTGTATATATAATAATATATATATATATATATTGTTTCGTGCTCTCGGGTTGACCGCGTATGCTCTTTCGAAGGAAACTGCTGGATCTTGAAAGATCTGTTGTCTCTCCAACGCTTCGGCAAGATGCGACTTGCCATCTTCAGGGGATCCGTAGTCTACATATATATATGGGCTTATATATATATATGTTTATATATATATATATATATATATATATATATATGTGTATAGCCAACCGGTTTCCCATCGCCTCACTTTCCAAGTTCCCACATTTCTCCGCCTTTGCCAATTCACCCTTCGCCCGCGCAGACCCTGTTCCGCCCGCCAACCTGCCTCGCCAACCTGCCTCCGACTCGGGCAGTATATATATATATATATATATGATATGTAATGATACCCTTACATGTTACAACATGTTGTTACATGGCAGTGTTACACGTGTTGCCACACAACACAGCGATGTGCGAGTAACGTGCTGAAGCGTATCGGATGTCGCTCGTCTTGCAGCGAGTTCACCGAGTTGGCTGACACAATGACAGGGGTGAAGAGGAGGGGAGGGCGGTGCAGGGGGGGGTGCAGGCAACACTCGCGGACCATCAACAGGCGAGCTGTGTAGATACCTTCATCGATACGATTACAGATATGAGCAATACAAATAGCTTACAAATACCAATACGTATGGTACTGGTGATTCGTACCCCCAAATGATACAATTGTTAGTGGGAGGCTGAAGATTGAGGGTAACAATACACCTAGTCTTCTTATACGAGCATCCACTCAAAGATTGTATATATATATATATATATATATATATATATATATATATATATATATTCATATATATATATATATATATATATATATATATATATATATATATATATATATATATATATATATATATATATATATATATATGTTGAGCTCTTTTCTCGGGACAACCACTTTTGCCATTTTGATACAGTTGTTGGATCTTAAAAGAAACGTTGCTCCGACGTTCACTTAGCCTGCTGACCAACACGAATCCCTGAAGATGACAAGTGCGATCGTGTCGAGACGTCGGATTAACGGATCTCATATATATATATATATATATATATATATATATATATATATATATATATATATATATATATTATATATATATATATATATATATATATATATATATATATATATATATATATATATATATATATATATATATATATATATATATATATATATATATATATATATATATATATATATATATATATATATATATATATATATATATATATATATATATATATATATATATATATATATATATATATATATATATATATATATATATATATATATATAATATACATATATCATATATTCAAATATAAATAAATACAATTGTTACAGACTATACTTCACACACACACACACACACCAGCTTGGCGTTATTAAATACAATTTACCCCCCCCCCCCCCCCCCCCCCCCCCCTCGCCACCCCCTCGTGAGCATAATGCAGATTGACAGGCGAACAACACGCTAATGCGGTTATAAACGCGTGTCACACATATTGTGTCACAACTGTCCGGGGTTCACACCAGTCGAGACAAAGAGCTCTGTCACTGCATGCCCGACACGTTGCATTCAGGTCCATTCACGATTAAACTTAACCTCAAATTTATTCCTTTAACTTGCGGCTGTAAACTTACTAAAATGCTACCTCATTCACGACACTATTCCTACGTCTAATGTCGACCAGTTTAAACATACCTTCCAATCAGCTGTCACTTGAGCGCAACATAACCTAAAAGTTGTGTCTCCAAAGTCTAGTGAGAGCTTTTAATAATTTTTCCACAGTTTATGATATGTAATATAAGAAATTGCAGAATTATTACAGCTTCTAGAATGTCGTAATTCATTTACAGTGAAACCTCTATGCATTGTTCCCGGATCCATCGTCTTCCTGCTCGTATCATTTCCAACCCCACTCACATATAATCAATGTTGAATTGTCCTGGATGGATTGTTTTCCTGCATGGATGGTTTCATTTTCCACGTCCCTTGAAAAACGATGGATAGAGGTTTCACTGTACACATGATTTAGTGTTGTTCTCAATGTTGTTATTAGTTGTCAACAAACAATAGGCTAGACACATCCTGCCAAAATGGCGGTCGACCGTATGTTTGACCTAGGCGCTGATTGGTCGATTCCCACGTTTTCCGTAAACTTGAGAAACCAAGTTTGGAGTTTGCAAACTTCTACGTTACTGCTACTTTCAAGTACTAAGTTTAATGTTGTGAACAGTACCGAGAAATACAGTATGACAAACAATTTGTAAGTTCCTGAGTTCACGGTTAAGTTTAATCGTGAATGGGCCTTTAGACTTGTTACACTTGTGCCGTGTGGCGAGGGTTACGACCGACCGTCTCTTGTATCTCGGACACGCGGCGGTCGGGGGTGTCGAGCATGCGGTGCTGTGGGGAGGAAGTGGGAGTGTCAACTTCAGTTGAAGAAAAGGTGGTGTTTTTTACTTTTTAGGGGATGATGTATTGTTGGGCTTGTATTCACTGTTTGGTTCAGAGAGCTGTGTATGAACTGGATTCATATTGATATAATAATAAAATGAATAGATTTTATGAATTAAACATTCAAATATTATGAATGTCGGAGTATAGAATATTTTCCCTAACACAAATTGAATCATGAAATCATAAAATTATTATATATATTATAATTATAATATAAACGTTTCATGCAAAGTTCTCATTCCTTTTTTAACGAATGAGTACGAGAAAATGAAATGAGAAACTTGCATGAAAAATGTATATTATAAATATAATATATAATAATTTTATTTTACGATTCAATTTGTTCAGCTATTGCATGCCCTTAACTAATCACAGATCTACGAATTGTTGAACGAAATATTTTCATTGAGGGTGTGCGTGCAAGGTGCTTACACAAATCGAGAAATTTATTTTTACTAATTTTTCCATTTCCAAATATCAGTGTAATTGAATGAAAAGTTTGCATCTCCAAGATAATTTCATGCTCTTTAATCAATATGACATTTTATTTCAGTGAATACAATCCTTTTCAAGATGATACGTCAATGAATTTCATCACATTCTTTTCATTCATTGACATACTACCTTAAAACTGATTGAGTTCACTGGAATGAAATGTCATATCAATTAAAGAGCATACAATTATCTTGGAGATGTGAACTTTTCATTCAATTACACTGGTTTTTGAACATAGAGAAGCAGTAGTGAAGGTGAATTTCTCTATTTTTATAACCACCTTGCATGAACCCCTTTGAAACAACGTCACACCGCACTCAATCATCAACGCTTCAACCTACAATGTTTTCCTAATTGAAATTAACTACATTTTAAGAAGTATCGACCGCGTGTCGGTTGTGTGCCTACGAGAACTAAAAGTGGGCGGAGCCTAATGAAACGTAACGGTAATCACTCCTCTTGTTCTAATAACTGCGTTAGCGCCTCGCCCTCCACCCTATAAGTGCGGTAGCGCATCGGACTTACGTTCCTCGTCGAACACTGGTAGGCCGCCGAATAATCCTTGACCTTGACTCGTCCTGGTTATCAGTAACACCAACACGACCAGTGGTACCAACATGATGGTATTACACTAGTAACACGCTAGACACTCGCATGGTAAATACGCTATACTTTCTTGTATTTATTATATTTATTTGATTTAATTTTGTTAAATGCATCATTTTCTGTCTATTTTCTGTCATGATTCAACCGTTTCTTTTTAGCATCAAGATACTAGATGTTGAAAATTCCTTACAGACACAAATTTTGATATAATAAACTTGGGCCTATAGTGAGGATATTTAATTGTCACATTTTAGAAATAAATTAGCTATTGAATATCTTCTATTATTATTCAATTGTAGGAATACTGGTTTTGGATTTTGTTTTTTCAAAGACCAGTGTTCCGAAATGACTCAAATTACATTGTCTTCTTGAAATTTTCAATTTTTCTGAAACGTTTGATTTTTTGAATAATACCTCAACAATAGTGTCCCTAATGTCTTATAAAAAGTTTAAATATCGTTTCGAATTTGTCTTTTGTTTGTCCATCGACACACTTCTACGTAGCACTGACTAAAATCAGGAATATCACTCATTAAAAAAATCTTCCACACTTCACAGTTATTCCATAATCGCCACGGGGACTGATATAATTAAATCGACTTCTATCGATCACTTAGATTCGATATATAAGTCGATACATAAAAATCGATATATAAGTGTCTATCACTGTCGATTACACACTATTCAATAACTTCAACCTACAAATCAGACATCCATTCACGCTGTCACATAGCCAAGTGCCTGGTATCGAACCCAGGACATCTAACACAACTCGCGACCCGGTCTCGAACCAAGGACATTAGAACCAACCTAACTCGACCACGCTTCGCGCCAGACTGACTGACATCACAGTGACACTTCGCCTATCAACAGACAAGCGGCCGTTTCCGGAACATCCCGACGACAGCCGAAGATGCCCGAGCAGGCGCGTGACGTGGCCTGGGGTGGGGGGCGGGCTAAGACAACAATTACTCGAGTAACTTGTGAGTCAACTGAAGTCGTCAAGTCCTATTACAAGCTAGATGTGGGTGTTATCTTCACTTCATCGTTTCCATTCGTACCCCAAAATAGTCAACGCTCTTACCTGGGCGCAACATTTCCAGGGGCGCAAAAATATGATGGCGCTTTAATGGCAAAATACGTTCCTGGATTATATATAAATTAAATTGGGATTATCGATTTGAATAATCTCTCCACATCAATAGAAGATTATAGTTGCTTAGCGCAAACTAGCGCATGTGAGGTACCCTGTGTCCAGAAAACGCGGAAATTCGAATATGATTTTCAGAAAATTCTGACAATAACAATTGTTAATTGATCCCTTCTCATGCATTAAATGACATTTCAAGACCGCTGAGGGCAATGGTTGTAATTAAATATATGTTCCAATGCGGGCATGTGTGGTACCCTGTGTCCAGAAAACGGGAAAATTCGAATATGATTTTCGGAAATTCTGACAAATAAAATTGTTCATTGATCCCTTCTCATGCATAAAATAACAATTTCAGAACCGCTGAGCGATGGTTGTAATTAATATATGTTCCAACGCGGGCATGTGCGGTACCCTGTGTCCAGAAATCGGGAAAATTCGAATAAGATTTTCGGAAAATTCGACAAAAACCATTTGGGAATTGTCCCCTTTTTACATGAAATGCATTTTCAGACCGCTGAAGGGAATGGTTGTAATAAAAATTTTGTTTCAAAAACGGGCATTTGATACCCCCTTTCCGAAAAACCGGGAAAATTTGAAATGATTTTCGGAAAATTCGCAAAAAACAATGTTAATTACCCTTCTCATGCTAAAAAAATTTTCGACCGCGGGGCGATGGTTTTAATTAAAATATGTTCCAACGCGGGGATTTGGTACCCGGTTTAAAAAACCCAAATTCGAATGATTTTCGGAAAATTTGAAAAAACAATTGTTAAATTTTCCCCCTTTTCAGCATAAAAAACATTTTTAGACCGCTGGAAAATGGTTGAATTAAATATTGTTTCAACCGGCATGTGGGTACCCTTGTCCGGAAAACCCGGGGGGAAATTTGAATAGATTTTCGGAAATTTGACAAAAAAACAAATTTTTGATTGATCCCCCTTTTTGCATGAAATAACATTTTCAGCCGCTGAGAGCGGGTGGTTTTAATTTAATATATTTTCAACGCGGCTGTGTGGTAACCCTGTGGCCCCGAAAAAGGGAAAATTTTGAATTGATTTCGGGAAAAAACTGACAAATAACAATGTTAAATTATCCCTTTTATGATGGAATAAATTTTCAGACCGCGAGCAAGGTTGTAAAAAAATATATGTTTCAAGCGGGCAGTGAGGTACCCCCCTGTCCAAAAACGGAAAATTTGAATTGATTTTGGCAAATTCGACAAGAAACAGTTCAGTCCCTTTCATCATGAAATAACATCTCAACCGCTCAGAGCAATGGTTGTAATTAAATATTTTTTCAAAGCGGGCAGGAGGTACCCTTGTCCAGAGAAAAGGGAAAATTCGAATAGATTTCGGAAAATTTTGACGAATAACAATTGGGAATTTACCCTTTTTATGCAAAAAACATTTTCAGACCGTGAGAGCAATGGGGATTAATATATGTTCCAAACGGGCATTGCCCTACCCCCTGTCCGAAAAAAGGGAAAATCGAATAGGGTTTTCGGAAATTCTGACAAATAAAATAAATTAATTGATCCCTTCTCATGCATGAAAAACGTTTTCAGACCCCCTGGAGCAAGGTGTAATTTAAAAATTTTTCAAAGGGGAGTGGGTACCCGGGGTTTCCCGAAACGGGAAAATTCGATAGATTTTGGAAAAAATTTTGACAAATAACAATTTTATTTATCCCCTTTTCATCATAAATAACATTTTTAGACCCCTAGAGCAATGGTGGAATTAAATATTGTTTTAACCGGGCATGTGAGGGACCCTGTGCCCAAAAAAGGGGAAATTGAATTGATTTTCAGAAAATTCGACAAAAACAATTTGGAATGATCCCTCCATCCAAAAAGCATTTCCCGACCGTGGAGCAATGGGTTTTAATTAAAAAAGTTTTTTAAGCGGGAGTGGGACCCGGGCCAGAAAAAAGGAAAATCCATATATTTTTTGGAAAATTTTGACAAATAAAAATTTTTAATTGATCCCCTTTTCATGCTCAAATAAAATTTTTAGACCCTGAGAGCAATGGTTGTAAAATTAAAATACTTCCCTTTAAAAACCGGGGATGTGGGTACCCTGTGTCCAAAAACGGAAATTCAATAGGGTTTTTGGAAAATTCTGACAAATAAAATTGGTAATTTACCCTTCCCCATGCATGAAAAAACATTTTCAGCCCCCTGAGGCAATGGTTGTGATTAAAAATATGGTTTTTAAAGCGGGATTTAATTTTCCCCGTGTCCCCGAAAAAGGGAAAATTTGAATAAAGTTTTCTGGGAAAATTTGACAAACCCAATTGTGAATTTTATCCCTTCCATGCATGAAAAGAAATTTCCCCGAAACCGGGGGGGAAGCAATTTTTTAAATTTAAAAAATTTTTTTAAAACCCCGCATGGAGGGAGCCCCTACCCTTTTTCCCCCAAAACCCAAAATTCGAATTTAAATTTTTGGGAAATTTTGACAAATAAAAATTGGTAATTGATCCCTTCCTGGGATGGAATAACATTTTCAGGACCGCTGAGAGCAAAGGTTTTTTAATTAATTTATGTTTCAACGCGGGGATGTGCGGTACCCCCCCGTGTCCAAAAACGGGAAAATTCGAATATGAATTTTTGGGAAAAATTTTGAAAATCACAATTTTTTATTGTCCCTTCTCATTTCATTAAAAAACATTTTTTAAACCGGGGTGAGCATGGATGTAATTAAAAAATTTTTAAAAACCCGGGGAGGGGAGCTCCCTGGTCCAGAAAACGGGAAAATTTTGGATAATTTTTCAGGAAAAACAAACAAAACACTTGATAATTGATCCCTCCCATCTGGGAAAAACATTTTCCCGAAACCCCAGAGCAATGGTTTTTTTAATTAAAAATATTTTCAAAAGCGCGCAATGTTTAGGGGGCCCCGTTCCAGAAACGGGGAAAATTCGAATTGGTTTTCAAAAATTCTGACAAATAAAGATTGGGGGGTTGATTTTTTTTCTCATGCTAAATAACATGTTCGGGCCGTGAGAGAATGGGTTTTAATTTAAAATATTTTTTACCCAAAGCGGCATGTCTTTTTAAAACCCCGTTTTCCCGGGAAAAAAAGGGAAAATTCCAAATTTGATTTTCGAAAAATTTTGACAAAAAACGATTGGTAATTATTCCTTTTTCAGCATGAAAAATTTCCCCAAACCCCTGAAGCAAAGGTTTTAATTAAAAATATAAAAAAACGCGGCAATTTTTTTGGGACCCTGTTTCCAGAAAAACCCAAAATTCGAAATTTATTTTCAGAAAATTCTGACAAAAAACGATTGGTAAATTTATCCCTTTTCATGCATGAAATGACATTTTCAGCCGCTGAGAGCAATGGGTTTTTAAATAAAATATGTTACAAAAGCGGGGGGGGCCATGGGTTGAAGTTTTAAACCCTTTTTTGTTTGTGGTTTTTTTGGGTTTTTTTTTTTTTTGGGTTTGGGTATTTCCCAAAAAAACGGGAAAAATTTTAATATTATTTTTGGAAATTCTGAAAAAAACAATTGTTAATTGATCCCTCCCCATGCTAAATAAAATTTCCAAACCCCTGAACCCTTTGGGTTTTAATTAAAAAATGTTTCAACGCGGGCATGTGCGGTAAACCCTGGGGGGGGGGTGGGGGAAAAATTTGGAAAAAGAATAGATTTTGGAAAAATTTTACAATAAAAATTGTTTTAATTTATCCCTTCCCCATTCATGAAATAAAATTTTCGAACCCCCTGAAGCAAGGGGTTTTTTAAAATATTTTTTTAACCGGGGGGTGGGGCGGGCCCTTTGTCCAGGAAAAAGGGAAAATTTGAAATTTTTTCAGAAAATTTTTTGACAAAAAAACGATTGGTTTAATTTATTCCCCCCTCTGGGATGAAAAAACCCTTTTCAGACCCCGGAACAAGGGTTGTAATTAAATTATTTTTTCCCCAAAGCGGCGTTGGGGTACCCCTGTTCCCCGAAAAAGGGAAAATTTTTTGAATATAAATTTTTTAAAATTCTGACAAATAACCCATTGGGAAATTGGGTTCCCCCCTCATGCATTAAAAAAACATTTTCAGGGCCGTGGAGCAAAAAGGGGTTTTAAAAAATATATGTTTCACCGCGGGCTGTGAGGTACCCCCGTCCAAAAACGGGAAAATTTGAAAAGATTTTCCGGGAAAAATTTTGACAAAAAAACACTTAGAAATTTAAACCCTTTTCATTATGAAATAAATTTTTTAGGGCCGCTGAGAGCAAAGGTTGTAATTTAAAAATTTGTTTCAACGCGGGCCCTGTTGGGGACCCTGTGTCCAGAAAACGGGGAAAAAAACGAAAGTTTTCCGAAAATTCCCGCAAATAACAATTGTTAATTTATCCCTTCTATATTGAAATAACATTTTCCCAAAAAGCTTAGAAACAATTTTTAATAATTTGTTTAAAAAAGCGGGCATGTGGGTCCCCCCCGTGGGCCGAAAACCGGGGAAAAATTGAAAATGATTTTCGGAAAAAACTGACAAATAACAAAATTTTTAATTGATCCCTTCTCATGCATGAAATCCTTTTCCGGGCCGCTGAGAGCAAAGGTTTAAAATTTAAAATATGTTTCAAAAGCGGGCATGTGGGGTAAACCCGGGGTCCAAAAACGGGAAAATTCGAATATTTTTCTGGAAAAATTTTGACAAAAACATTGTTCTTGATCCCTTCTCATGCATGAAAAAATTTTTCCGGGCCGCCCGAGGCAAAAGGTTTTAATTTTAAAAATATGTTTCAACGCGGGCAGTTAGGGCCCCGTGTCCAGAAAACGGGAAAAATTTGAATATGATTTTTTGGGAAAAATTCCCGACAAAAACAATTGTTAATTATCCCCTTCCCCATGAAAAACAATTTTTTTGAAACCGGGGAGAGCAATTTTGGTTTTTTTTTAAAATTTAAAAATAGTTTCAAAAGCGGGCATTGGAGGTACCCTGTGTCCGAAAACGGGAAAAATTTTAAATGATTTTCGGAAAATTCTGACAAATAAAAATTGGGTTAAATTTATCCCTTCTCATGCATGAAAAGACATTTCCGGGCCGCTGAGGCAAAGGTTTTTAAAATTAAAAAATTTTAAAAAATTTTCAACGCGGGCATGTGAGGTACCCCCCGTGTCCCCGAAAACCCGGGGAAAAAACGAATATGAATTTTTCGGAAAAATTTTGACAAATAAAAAAATTTTTTAATTGATCCCCTTTTCTGCAGAAAACCTTTTCCGGGCCGCTGAGAGGGAATGGTTGTAATTAAAAATTGTTTCCCAAAGCGGGCATGTGGGTACCCTGTGTCCCGAAAACCCGGGGGAAATTGAATGGGTTTTGGAAAAATTTTTTTTTGACAAAAAAATTTTTATTGATCCCCCTTTTCCCTTTCATTCCAAAATTTTTCCGACCGCTGAAGCAAAGGTTTTTAATTTAAAATATTTTTAAAAGCGGCATGTGGGACCCTGTTCCAAATTTAAAACGGGAAAAATTTGAATGATTTTGGGAAAATTTTGACAAAAAAATTGGTTTTTGATCCCCCTCATGCATGAAAAAAACCTTTTTGACCCCCTGGGAGGGAAAGGTTGAATTAAATTATGTTTTCCAACGCGGGCCTTTGGTTTCCCTGTGTCCCCAAAAAAGGGGAAAAATTTTAAAATGGGTTTTCCCGAAAATTTTTAAAAAATAAAAATTGTTTTTGATCCCTTTTTCAGCATGAAATAAAAATTTTTAGACCGCTGAGAGCAAAGGTTTTTTAAAAAAAATAATGTTTCAAAAGCCCGGGGTGTGCCCTTTTCCCTGTGTCCAGAAAAAGGAAAATTCGAATATGATTTTCGGAAAAATTTTTAAAAAATAAAATTTTTTACTTTAAAACCCCTTCCCCATGCATGAAATAAAAATTTTCAACCGCGAGAGGGAAAGGTTGTAAATTTAAAAATATTTTTCAAAGCGGGCATGTCGGGACCCCCGTGTCCAAAAAAAGGGAAAAATTTTAATATTATTTTTTGGGAAAAAATTTACAAATAAAAGTCTTATTACCCTTTCCAAAAAAAATTTTAAATGAACAATTTTTAAAATAATTTTTCCCGGGGTTTGAGGTTTTTTCCCCCAGGGAAAAGGGAAAAATTAATATATTTTCCCGGGGTTTTGACCCAAAAAAAGATTGATTTCCAAATTAAAAATTTAAAAGTAAAATTTTTTTAAATATTTTAACGCGGAGGCAGGTTGAAAAAAAAATTAAAATTTTTGAAAATTTTTCAAAAAAAATTGTTTTTGATTTAATTTTAAAAAAACTTTTAACCCTGGGCTTTAATTAAAATTTTTCAACGCGGGCATGTGATTTTCCAAAAAGGGAAAATTGAATAATTTTAAAAGAAAAAACAATTTTATTTTTAATTCCCTTTTATGTAACCCTTTTCAGAAAAATGGGGCGGGTTTAAAATTTTTCAACGCGGGTGTTCCGGCCGAAAAGGGAAAATTGAATTAAAATTTTGAAAAAAAAGAAAAAAAACAATTGTTTTTTTTTCCCTTTTTAACCCAAAAGTGGGGAAATTTTTTAAAGGGGGCTTTTTTTGGGGAAAACGGAAAAAATTTTAAAAACAAAAAAATAAAAAACCCCTTATTTCCCCCCTAATTTAAAACCCTTTAAGTGGAATTTTTATTAAAAAGGGCAAGGGGGGGGTCCCCCAAAAAGGGGAAATTTTTGAAAAAAAAAAAATTTTTTTGATCCCCCCCATGAAAAAAACCCCCCGGGAAGAAATTTTTTTTAACCGCGGGGGAATTTTAAAAACGGGAAAATCGAAAAGATTTTCGGAAAATTTTGACAAAAACAATTTTTTTTGATCCTTTTCTCGGCATGAAAAAACATTTTTAGAAACCCCAGACAAAGGTTTAACAAATATATTTTTAAACCGGGCATGTGCTGTACCCTGTGTCCAAAAACGGGAAAATTCGAATATGTTTTTTCAAAAAATTCTGACAAATAACATCTTATTACCCCTTTCTATGCTGAAAAAAATTTTCAACCGGAGAGAAATGGTTTAATAAATATTTTTTAACGGGGGCAGTGCTTCCCTTGCCCAAAAACTTAATAATTGGTTTTATTTTAATTAAAAAAAACCTAGATTTTTGTATTCAAAAAAAGTGTAAAAAAATCCCACATGACACTCCCCTCATAGCCATTTTTTTCAATTTCTCCCCATGTCCACTCGACCCCCCCCCCCCCCCCCCCCCCCCCCTAAAATTTAAATCTGGTTTCCCCACGGACAAAACCCTTTTCCCTCAGCCCCGATTTTTCTCAAAAATTCATTTTTTTTTTTCCCCCCTTTAACCCCCTCGCTGTTCTCGAAAAAACGCGCCGTAGTGTTGCCGTCCTAACCCGCCCATCGATCGGCCAAACACCCCGAAGGGGGCGGGGGAAAACACCCGAACACAGGTGTCAAAACGCGGTCTAATCGCCGGCTAAATCAACATTTACCCTTACTAATCCGGGGGAGGTAACCGTGGGTGGGGGGGGGGGGGTTGGGAGGGGAGAGGGGAGGAATTGAACTGACGCCTTCGAGAGGCCTGAAAAGACTCGGTGTAACCGGATGGTCGGGGCGTGTCTGTCGTAGCGAGAGGAGAGAGAGAGAAGAGGGGAAGGGTAGAGAGAAAAGGAAGAGAAGAGAGAAAAGAGAGAGAAGAGAGAGAGAGAGAGAGAGAGAAGAAGATATTAAAGTGTTTCTACAATAAATAATTGAACAATTTTTTTTGTCGAGGGAAACCCTTAAAAATTTAACTCCACTGAGGTCAGATCTCATCCTGACCCTCGCCGAACCCCTGACTACCACACCTAGTAAATTTTAAAGTTTACAAAACGCCCCAAAATAAAAATAAATATATAAAATAATTTTATATATATATAATTATATATATATATATATATTATATAAAATTTTATATATATTTTATAGAATATAATTTTTATATTATATATATTATATATATATATTTTATATATATAATTTTAATATATATATATATATTTTTAAAAAATATAAAATATATAGATATTATATATTTTATATAAAAATTTTCTATATAATATTTTATATATAGTTTATATTATTATATAATTTATTTTTAAAATATATTAATTTATAATATATATATTTTAAATATATATTTTAATTTTAATATATATAAAAAAAAAATATATATATATATATATAAAATATATAATATAATATAAAAATTTATATATATAAAATATTATATAAAATAAAAATATATATTAATTATATATATATATTTAATATTAAAATATATATATATAAAAGATATATTTTTATATTATATATATATATATATATTTTATATTTTATATTATAATAAAATTAAAAAATATATAAAAATATATATATTTGATATATATATTATTTTATATATATTTTTATATATTTTAATATATATTATATATTTTTAAATAATTTTAATATATATTTAAAATTACCCTTATATATATATATAAAATATTAAATATATATAGTTTATATTAGATTATTATAGATATATTAAAATTATTTATATAATATAATTTACAATAAATATAATATATATATATAATAAAATATAATCCCTAAAATTATAAAATATATTTTATATATATATAATATATATATAAAATATATTTTATATAATAAAATATATATATAATATATATATTACCCATAATATATATATATATATAAATATATAAATATATATATTTTTTATTTTTATATTAAATATTATAAAATTTATATATATATAAAATTATATATATATATATATAATTATATTTATATATATATTTAAAATTTATATTTTATATATTTGTGTATATATTATGTGTAAAATTTTTAATATAATTTTATATATATAATATATATATTTATATACTTTTTTTAATATTTATTATATTTTGTGTAATATAAAATTTTTAATATTTATATATTTCATATTATATATATAAAAATCCGTCTTGTGTAACAAAACTCCTGCTTCCTTTTCTTTAAAGGGGTTGGCTCTAGTCTAGCCACGTTCTGTTGCCGTACACACTTCACTAAACCGAATACAAAGTTTAAATCCAATAATTTCCATCTTTTTATCTTTCCATTCTGAAAAAAGCATCAAATTCTCTCATAACTTCCATTTCATTCGAGATAACTTCATAAAAGTACGAAAAACCCCGACGATTATTATTAGAAAAACTAAAAAAAAAAAAAAGCTTTCTCTTTCCCCCCAGGCCAAACCTGACAAAAAACCAACTAAATAACCCAAAAAAAAAAGGGTAATCTGGTTGGCTACAAAAAAACCTAAAATCTGGGGTTTTATCATGTTTTTTTAGTTGGCAAAAAGGGTGTTTTACCCCGGGACTTCCCTGAAAAATAGTCCTTTATGACAGCGTTACTGTCACCAAATAAAGGGTTTACAGACCGACTTTATTGGGCGGGTTTGAACGGGTGGGGTTTTTTAGGGGGGGCCTTTTGACGATGGAAAGAGCGGGGGTTTTTGAGCCTTTAGGGAAAAGAGCGGTAAGGGATAAGGCGGGGGGGTCTGGCCCAAAACATAAAACAAGGGAGGGGAAAAGCTATAGGTGGGTCCGGGATGAAATTTGGAATTTATTCGAGTTTATTTTTTAATTTTTTTGTCGACGGCTAAAAGATTTTGTACGGGGATTTGGAAAAGAAACCGCAAAAAATTTGTTTTTTTGATCGAAATACAAATCGGGGGGGCTTTGAAAACCCGCCACGGTTTTTACAATTGACCGCTTTAAAATTTTCGCTTGAGCAACAAAATTTTTTATTTCCCGAACATCGCAGAATAAAATTGCATTAAAAAATATATATTATATATTTTAAAAATAATATATTATATTATATATATATATATATGAATATATATTTTTATATTACATATATTATAAAATTTAAAATATATTAAAATAGAAAATATCATGCTCAACCAGGTTTTTCCCCCGGGGCTCACGGTTGTCGACTTTTCAAGCTGATTTGGGTTTTGGCTTATTTTTCCCCGACCAGCGCTAAAAAGTCCGCCCTCCCTTACCGGCAAAAACCCCTCAGAAACAGAGGCGAAAATAGTAATTATACCCTCAATTATGGGGGCCTAAATGACTTTTAAACAAATTAATATTAAAAATAATTTTATAAAATTTATATATTTATTATATTTTAAAATATATATTTTATTAAATAATATATATATTATAATTTTTATATATTTTATATATATATTTTATATATATAAAATATATAATATATATATTTTTATATATATATATATTATATATATTTTATATATATATTATAATTTAAATATTTTATAGAAAAATTTTTTAAAAAAATATAACACCAGAAGGGTAGTTCAGTAATCGCCACCCCCGGGCCCGGTTTTTTATGTAAAACCCTTGGGGATACCTATCACTCCCCGGGGATCAAAAACCTCCTACCCAAAATTTCGGGTTTTTGTTTTTCGCATACCCTTCAAAACCAAACACCCCACATTCCCCCTCTCTCTCTTTTTCTCCTTTTCTCTCTCTCTCTCCCCTCCCCCTCTCCCCTCTCTCTCTTTTTCTCTCTCCCCTTTCAGTCCCCCGCCTGAGCATTCCTGATCCCGCCAGAGGAAGTTAGAAGCGACAGACAATACAGGGGTTTTTGGGAAAATTTTGGATCAGAGAAAAATCCCTTGGTGGTCCACCTCTTGGAAAGGGCACGGTCACTCACAGGAACACTGTTAGTCAGTGGAAAATGGGTTTCAAACCCGTCTGCGAACATTTTTTCTCCGTGGTTTTGAGGTGTTTTAAAATGATAGGGGTTTTTATTATTTTTAAATGTTTCTGTATTGTAAATGTTTTAAATATTGGGTTTAGTCCACGGGGT
>OU015474.1:974809-976988 GCA_907164805.1 Brachyptera putata | reverse complement strand
TGACAAATAACAATTGTTATTGATCCCTTCTCTTTGCATGAAAAACATTTCCAGACCGGCTGAGAGAAATGGTTGTAATTAAATATATTTTTTCAACGCGGGCATGTGCGGTACCCTGTGTCCAGAAAACGGGATAATTCGAATATGATTTTCGGAAAATTTTGACAATAACAATTGTTAATTGATCCCTTCTCATGCATGAAAATAACATTTCCAGACCGCTGAGAGCAATGGTTGTAATTAAATATATGTTTCAACGCGGGCATGTGCGGTACCCTGTGTCCAGAAAACGGGATAATTCGAATATGATTTTCGGAAAATTCTGACAAATAACAATTGTTAATTGATCCCTTCTCATGCATGAAATAACATTTCCAGACCGCTGAGAGCAATGGTTGTAATTAAATATATGTTTCAACGCGGGCATGTGCGGTACCCTGTGTCCAGAGAACGAGAAAATTCGAATATGATTTTCGGAAATTTTGACAAAAACACTTGTTAAATTGATCCCTTCTCATGCATGAAATGACATTTTCGGACCGCTGAGAGCAATGGTTGTAATTAAATATATGTTTCAACGCGGGCATGTGAGGTACCCTGTGTCCAGAAAACGTCAGTAATGTGGTGTTACTATAATATATCTGGAAAAATAACCTAGATTTTGTATTCTCAAAACGTGTAAGAAACAAATGCCCACATGGATCCACTCCCTGAGCAAAGCCATTTTTTTTTCTTTCATTTCACACTCGAGTCTTCCCCCCCCCCCCTCCTCTCCCCCAACCCACGAAATTCAATCCTGGCTAAGCCACTGGACAAAATCATTTCTTCTCAGCAACCGATTTTTCTATTTAATTCATTTTTTTTCCCTTTCACACCTCAGCTGTTCTCGCAACAACAGCGACTGTAAGTGTTGTCCGATCCTACCAGATCAATTGTATCCTGCCATATCGAGTCGAGCCGAACACCCACGAAGCTGGCGGCGGAAACAGCCGAACACGAGGTGTCATAAACACCGGTTACTAATCGCCGGCAGTAAAATCAAACATTTACACAGCATTACTAGATCCGTGGCAGGTAACCCGTGTGGTGTGTGGGGGGGGGGGGGGGGGGGGGGGGGGGGAGGAGATTGAACTTGACGCCTCCGAGAGGCCGTGAAACGAGCTCGGTGTTACGCGGGATCGGTCGGTCGTGTCTGTCGATAGCGAGAGAGAGAGAGAGAGAGAGACAGAGAGAGAGAGAGAGAGAGTGAGAGAGAGAGAGAGAGATTAATGTGTTCCTACAAATAAATAATTGTAGACAATTTATTTGTCGAGGAACTCTTGAAACATTTAACCTCACTGAGATCATGAATCTCATCCTGACACCTCGCCTGACACCCACTGACTACCACAACCATAGTAATTATATGTTATACAAACACGCACGTACATATAAATACATATATATATATATATATATATATATATATATATATATATATTATAATATTTTATATATTATTATATAAATATATATATATATATTATAATATATTATAATATATAAGTATAATATTATTAAAATAATTAATATATATAAATTCAATGGTCCAAGTTTTCATGGTCATTAGTATTTAAATTAATATTTAGGCTTATTTGTGATACAAATATTATAGACTGGCGATTGAATCTGTTTTCCCAGATTTCATCTGATATATAAATTATATATATATATATATATGAATTATAAGCTTATATATAATATATAATTTTATATATATTTATATATAATAATATATATTTTATATATATAATCCGTTTTTGGTAGAAAATCTGCTTTCCTGATTGTCGAGCCTTTAGTAAATAACCACGTTCTGTTGCCGTACACACTTCACTAAACCGAATACAAAGTTTAAATCCAATAATTTCCATCTTTTTATCTTTCCATTCTGAAAAAAGCATCAAATTCTCTCATAACTTTCATTTCATTCGAGATAACTTCATAAAAGTACAAAAAAACACTGACAATTATTATTAGAAAAACTAAAAAAAAAAACGCTTACTCTCCCTCCAGCTAAACACTGTACAAAATACCAACATAAATAACACAAAAAAAACAGCTAAATCTGGTTGGCTACAAAAAAGCGCTAATAATCTGGGGGTATATCATGTTGCGTAGTTGGCAATAAGGGTGTTTTACT
>OU015474.1:909809-969809 GCA_907164805.1 Brachyptera putata | reverse complement strand
GTGGACGCGCTGGTGAATTATTTTTCGGATGTAGGTGAAAATCTAGCACATCATATAAAAGTATCTGATAATTATAGAAATGATAATAATTTAACCCATATCACCGCACATGCAGTGTAGTGGTTAACGCGCTCGCTTCATGTGATCTGGGAGACGAGGGGAATTCCGAACCCAGTTCGATCCCCGCCGCCGACCATCTTTACATAAGTTTTTCATGGTTTCCCTCTGTAGTCTAGGCTAATGCCGGGATGGTTCCTACAATAAGTCGGCCATGACCGCTTCCTTCCCACTATCCTTCCCATTACCCAAGAACCTTCATCTCATCATCCCATCATCTCATTAATCATCCATCCGACGACATTAGATCTCAGTTATCATAACAGTGCGTCGTTAAACCCAATATAAAAAAAAACAGAAATAATCGTTCAATTTTTCTCACACCGACAACTGAGTCTGAAATAATAGGAATCATACAAACTCTTAAGGTGAGTTCAGCCTGCGGACATGATGACTTACAAGCTCTTATCACTTACACCTACACTTATCATCCTTGCCCCTATTCGGGGTACAATCAGTCTATAACAGTCATTACATTTGGATAAAAAAAAAATGAAAATGTGTGACGTTTCCAACCCACTCATACATCAACCCGACAAATTAGGTCGTTTCTCCCAACACGAAAAAACAACAATGTCAACATCCTTCACAAGTAAAAAAACCCAGATGATCCCTTCACGTTTCCCAACCTCCTAGTGTTCACGTCAACTCGACGTCAGACTGCCACACCGGCCGAGCCAGCGTCGTCGACGTCGCTAAATATAACCGTCTATCGAGGACACATCGCACCGCCGCCAACACGACAAAACAAAACTCCACCAGACACCTATCTTAACTACAGATCTAACCTGCCACCAGACACAGCTGTTCAGTTGGCAATGGTCAATCTAAACAAAAGAGAAATATTTTATAGTGTTGTAACATCATTTTGGAAGGAAATTAGTTCAGTTTAGCTCTAATCTCCAATCAGAACGTTGGAAAACGTTCGAATTTTGAATTCTATATTTTAAAAACGTTATTTTTTTTACTATCGAAGTGATTATTACGATAAGTGATATGTAGCGTGTGAACAGGTAAGTTATAAATATAATTACGTACTTAGTAATAAATATACGTCATTAACTTGCCGTTAACGTGTAATTAACGTGTTTTAATTGGTAATTAAGACTGTTTTATTGGGTTATGATCGGTATAGAACGAGAGCCGATGGAAATAGCTGCATTACGTAACGGACGTGTTAAAAGGTTGTTGGAATTCTGTAAGTTCTGTTCTCGGTATTCTGTAACTCTTGTTTATCAGAAGCGTTGAAGGCGTTATAGCTGTTAGCACTCGGAAACGCCACTTGGAAGTCAGTTACATTCCAATAGTCTATTCCTGATGATGATTATTGTTTGCTTAACGACCCCACCAACAGCTGGGTTATACGGGGGTACGAATGAGCGGGGGATAATGAAACGATGAAGTGATGATAGGTGGAAGACGTTTACAAAAACCCTTGCCTTATGCGGGACTCGAACCCACGCCCAACGGTGACTTCAGTTCCTAAGGGCGCGCCTTAGGTACGAATGAGCTTAACGACCCCACCAACAGCTAGGCTAATGGGGGGCACGATGATAGATTATTAAAAATGACTTGAGAAGAGTAGACGAGTGACTAGCATACAAATCCGTTATTCAGGAGACCGGGGTTCGATTCCCGCCGATTCCCGCCGGCAGAATCAGGCAGAGGAGACGTAGGAGGAAGAGGACCTGGGAGTGGCAAAATCAAGTTGATATGTTGTGCCCTTGTAAAATGAACTTACCTAACTTTGTTAGAAAGGTATCTAGAGATAATAAAACAAAAATTGAGCACAACAAAAATATCTACCAATGTTAAGATTTAAACTTTAAACTATTGTTTTGAGTCCCATTCAAAAGCCGCCTTGCAGACAAATCCTCGCGTGCTTGCCTCGAACCCACGCCCACCGAGGCCAGACAATTGCCAGTCCACGCGTGATCAACCCCCCGGCAACAACACCGCTAGCAGCTTTACGACCATCGCATGGCTATTACAGGCCAAGGCGCTAGCTTGAAACGATGTTAAGTTGGTACTGAGCCAGTAATAGGCCTACAGGAGTATTAGGTCAAACGGTTTGATAATAGCGGTCGTGTGACGCGATTTATGACGTAGTTGTCATTGTTAGCTGTGTGTAAAGCTCGTGTCACATGTTAGAGGATGAACTCCTCCGAAACGGCTCGACCGAGTGTCGTGAAATTCCTCGCGCACATTCGATAGGGCTGGTAGAAGGTCCTAAAGTATACGAGATCTTCCGCCAAGCTTTCTCCTATGAGCAATATCCAAAAATTGGCACTTCAAGGATAACATCAGTAATGGCGTTGTTCCATCACATTGACGGCGTACACAAGATCCGCCGCACTCAGCCAATGAACCATCCAGAATAGCACGGGTCCCCGCCCACGACCGACCCCTCCGCCCTTCCGTTCTCCTCTAGAATGTTCTCGAACCAGCGTTACCGCCAGACAGACAAACAGACAGACAGATCTGGGAAACTCTATGGATAATGAGTTTCATAATTTATTTCCATGAGCCCTCTTTAGTCTGTTGGAATGATGGGAAGGAAGCGGTCGTAAGAACCATTCCAGTATTGAATTGAATGACTGAGGGAAACCACTAGGCACCTCAGTCAGGATGGTCGACCACGACGGGAATAGAACCCCGGTCTCCTGAATGACGGTTAGCTACCGGTCTACAGTAACATTTATACAGTATTTACACAGTAATTATTACAGTAACATTGAAGATTATTTCAATGTCACATTCCTAGAAGTCACCTCGTATACAAATGAAAGTCTTTACCGCTAAGTCAAAACTCTCTCTCTCATCCTTCACCTTCCTCCTTTCTCTCTTCCACTCTCTCTCTCTCTTCCTGCACCTTCCCTCCTTCCTCTCTCTTCCCCTCTTCCCTATGAACAACCTGGTTAATGGAACCTGACTTGTCCCTCTCGTTACGCCGTCTCGACGCCCCTGATCGCTAATGCTGGGACATGGGGGGGACGGTCGCTCGGGCCCGCCACTACTTGTTGCTGGCCGTGATTGGTTGATTGCTGGCTGTAGTGGGCTGTGATTGGCTGAGCGCCAGGACGGAAATAACACATGTTATTGCGAGGTGTTGTCTGCCAAGGTAGTGTCACACGACGTGAGGTAAGAACATGTGTTGGGGTGGGGAGGGGGGGGGGGAATAATTCAGTATTTATGACTTGAAGTGACATATTTCTTATAATTAATCAGGGATGGAAATAAAAGTTTGAGTTTTTATGTCTCTAGGAACCCACAGATATGAATCAGAATTTCTGTTATTTATAGATGTATCAATGTGGAAATAGTATAAGAACAGAAACATTAAATAATAATGAAAAAAAATTGAAAAAATACAAAAATAGTAAACATTTGGAAAGAAAAAAAGTTGGAAATTCCGAGAGAGTTTTGGGAAAACTATTTGAAAATATGTGATGGCAGGGGGGGGGGGCAGGGGTGTATAACTTGAAATGACATATTTCCTAAAATAAATCAGAGATAAAAATAAAAGTTTGAATTGTTAAAGGACATCACAACCCTGAAACTAGATGTTGACGAATGATGACGATATTTATTTCCAAAATTTAGGATATGTATTTTATTTCCACATTGAAGCTTGATACAAAATTATTGTTCCCCAATGAAGACTATGGATGAAAGATGAGATAGTTTGAACGGGGCACCACAAGGGCGATATATATATATATATATCTTACCACCCCGGTAAAATGTATTTTGTATAAATAAATAAAATATTATCATGTTCTTTTGCCTTCAATCAATGACATATATCTTCTCAGATTGTATATTCTTCCCCATTTCTCTTCGCTACTATATCGAGTTTCCCCAATAAACCATCTCCTCTCATCTCATATCAACCTCCTCCCCCCCCCCCCTTATCTCAACCCCCCCCCCCCCCCTCCTTACAAGATGCGAGGGGGATTGTTGTATACACGGTCAGCCTACAAGTTAGACAACCCCAGCACACTAGTATCAATGTGTCCCGAGTTAAGCCTGGCAGGGTAGGCAATACGGCGTATCCGATCTAGGGGGGGATCTAGCAGGCTTAGGGGTGATTCCAGGCCTACTGGCTCGAATAAAGAATGTACATCGTACCACGTGATACCGGGAAGAGCAGCAAATGACGAAGTGTCTGGAATATCTGGATGGCAGTGCGTTAATGAAGTTTGGGTGATCAAATGAGCTCGGTGACCATGGTGATCGTCAGAAGACAACCAAGTTCGCGTTTAGTATCAACTAGAACTATATTTTAATTAGCCGGCAGATTGAGTATATGGGCATGTCTATATTATCAATATATATATATATATATATATATATATATATATATATATATATATATATATATAAGAAATTATGTCTCATATATATATATATATATATATATATATATCAAGGTCCGGGGGTTCGATTCCCCGACGAGGAGGTATTTTTCACGTGATAATAATACCCGTCCTGTTCAACATCCACGTGCTGTAACGTTTCAAACAGAAAGCCATGTACTTATATATATATACGTATATATAATATATATATATATATATATATATATATATCTCCTTCCTTGAAATAATTGTACTATACGACCAAATATATCGATGTAATGTCTACAATTTGTTAAATGTTTTGACCAATTATTCATGGTGATATTACGATCACCTTTGTGATGCCCCTTCCAAACGATCCTACCTTTCATTCTCAACCCTAACTGGAAAACAATGACTTGATATCAAGTTTCGATCTCAATTAAAAACATCAGTTTCATTAACCATCATTTCATTACTCTTTACCAGCCTGACGTTATCTCCCCCCCCCCCTCATGAGCCCCAACATAAGGAGGGGGAGGGATAAGATAACTCCCCCCCCCCCTGTTTGTTCCGCAGCTGGATGTCCTGGAAACGTCTCTCACTAACGTCTTAATTAACAGGGAGCAAACAACACGAGTCAACAGGAGGAAGTCCTTCCTGGCTGCTTCCTGCAGGACAGTGTGTTTAGGGATGAGGCTCGGCGGGGGAGGGGGGGGGGGAGGTGGGGGTTGATGAGTGTTAGTGATAGATATATAGTCATTAAGAGTCCATGGGAGTTGATTTAGCGGAATATCAGGTTTTTGGTGATAACTTTTGAACGGTATGAGATATCGAAATTCTAATAACGAGGAAACACAGATATTTTCAATACATTGGTAAAGGGCACTGTTACTGAACTGTATACGTTGTTCATTATTCAACTTTTTTATGATGTCATTTTACTTTTTGTTATATGCATTTTTTTCCATCACAAACGAATTGGGTCAGTATATGCCATTAAATCGTCTAATTATTTTAGTCGTTATTACCTAAACAAATGTCAAAATTGCACCTTTACAATAGAAAAATGATGAAAGTTTCAAATATAAAGAATTTCTGGTGATTCAAAATTTTAAATATCTACAACTTTTCATCTTCGATCATCAAAGCGAGAAAATGTTCAAGCCTACTCTACCAAGTTTTCATTTCAATAAAAGAACAGAGTTGAAAGTTATACTAACATTTTTCTATTTCCATTTTTACGACGAATTCAGTTTCCCCTTCATTGTAAGTACCGACCACAAACCATTGGTCTTGAAAATCACATCTGTTTATTTATCTTCCTCATATCGTCATAGCAACTGAAGTTAATATCAGACATTGAGGGCTCGATCGCCCGTCCCGCACTACCACTCGACATTGCCGCGCGGTGGTTCCGAGCTGTCACCATAGCAACTGAAGTTAATACCATCAGACATAGAGGGCTCGATCGCCCGTCCCGCCCCATCACTCGACATTGCCGCGCGGTGGTTCCGAGCTGTCACCATAGTACAACAGGTGGATCAGCTCTGGCCCTCAGACCTCAACACTTGGCTTTAGGAGAGCTGAGGGTCAGGTTAGGCAACTTGTACGCAGTACACAAATATTAACCGATATGGGTTCATGATTTAACAGTCTAAAATTAATATGAAAACATAACTGAGGTCCCTTTCATCGTCAGAATTTGGAACTATTGAGAAAGTGAATCAATTAGTAAATACATGAACAAATCAATAAATAAATGGAAAGGTCTTCGTACCAAGTTTTACAAAAATGCCCCCAAGAAAGGTTGTCCTCTATTATCGGCTGAATCGTACCTTAATTTAACCTCACTACTGGTGGGGTCGTTACGCAAATAATAACCATCATCTAAAAACAGACTCGAGTGAAATTGAATCATCCATTCTGAATCGGTTACAAGAATTCTATATTCCCATGTCGATGACTAAAACCTCTGATGGGAAATACCACGAAAACATTGCCAGACCTAATTGTACGGTTGCTATTCCATGGTTCTTACAGATCACCGTTCCTTCGAACATATATCTATATACGTAATACCACGAAAAAGTTTCCAGACTTGATTGTACGGTTGCTATTCCATGGTTCTTACAGATCACCGTTCCTTCGACCATATATCTATATACGTAATACCACGAACAAGTTTCCAGACTTGATTGTACGGTTGCTATTCCATGGTTCTTACAGATCACCGTCCCTTCGACCGTATATCTATGACGTCACCCAATAGGGGCGTGTTGATGACGTCACCCTAGTTCCGTGACGCGTCGTTGATGGCACCGGGCGCGTCGCGAGCGTCGTCCACGATGTTGCGGGCCAGGCGTCGCGACGCTAACATCAAGCCGAACCGACGGCTCGACAAGAAGTCGTCGCGTGGCATGCTCTACGAGAACGAGGAGCTACGCATGCGCACGATCACCATCAACGAGGAGGTCGAGAAAGGTAAGAGGACTGTTCGATCGTCACCGGACATTGTTTATAAGAACTATCTAAATATTGGTTTAAATTCTAGAAATACGAATCTTGTATGTTTCTTAATGACAGAAAGGAAACTCTGTGATGGTGTTTATTTTCCTGTTGAATTCTACCTCTCAACTTGGAATCCATCTCTCTGACATATCACTACAGAGGTGGAGTATTTCTTGCCTCGTTTGACCATAATTAATAATTATGAAAATGATACATAGAAACACAGAAGAAATATATAAATGAATAGGCCTATATAAATATTGTGAAAATCATAAAATTAAGGGATATTAAAATGTATTTCCAAATTTTATTGCACATTCATTAATGCAGTGTGTGGGGTTACTTGATGTGAAAGAGTAAAAATTACTTTCAAAATGAGCAAATCACAAAGATACCAGTAATTAAAGAGTGAACAAACTGTGCTCTCTTTACTATCAGTTACTGTATGACATATTTTTGGCAATTCCAAGTAGTCTATAACATACAGAAAATCATTTTAAAGATATCAACATGATTCTGCACGAAATGTTCCTAAACCAGGTCAAATGTACATGTTAATTCTTCATGCACGGTCCCCTTAACGCGAGAACAGTGTCGAGCACGATTGGTGTCCGCAGGTCAGAACGACATCAAGAAGCTGCGCAGAGAGAACGAGCAGCTGCGCAGAGAGATCTGGGGCTTGCGGGACGAATACGACCGACTGGAGGAGATCGTGGAGGACTTGAAGGACGAGACTGACACAGAGGTAACCACGTGGTCTTAGCGTTGCCATAGTAACCAGATCGCTTAGTGAGGATCAACAAGGCAAAGTTCCTTGGAGATGTAGCGGTGACCACGTGGTCTTAGCGTTGCCATAGTAACCAGATCGTTTAGTAAAGGTAAAGTCCGCTAAAGATGCTGAGGTCCAGGACAAAATGTTGAATGTTTGTCGAGGTGAGGGTCCTAAATTTGTATTTGAAGAACTATTTTATCATGCATTTTCAAGTTATAACAAAGTAGTTATTTGGTACTAATAAAGAGCCCTGTTGTACACCATTATACGACCCAACTGTTAGTTTTACTATATGTTAGCTTAGTCTTAGATTCTGTTTGGTTTGGGTTATGTTGGTTGGGCTACAATAGATTACGTAGGTTCGAGTTGATCAAAGAGAGAGTGTTGCTCCCAACATCAACACCACTATGGTATATATATTGTAGATACCTATGGAGCTGCGAAAAGGCCTTGCCAATTGATAATAATACCGTCTACGTATCTCAGTTACCACATCGAATTGTAGACCTTGCTTGCCACACAACAACCAACTACCAAACTACTAAACTACCAACTACTCGTGTATTTATAGTTCTTATGATCCTAATGCATCCCCTTTCTCACACGAGCTGGTCGGTTCCCACCCGGCCGTATTCATTCGGGAGGGTTCGGCTCCTCCGGATTCGTTCGGCTCTGTGAGTTTCGTTATAAAAGAATAATTCCAATATCGATCGCTAAAAAATATCGGTTTAGATGGAAACTTGCCGACCCATAACCTATGGCCAAAAGCATTTATATAATATAAGTAATAAAAAAAGAAGAAAGGCGTGGATATCGAACCTCGATTGCCAGCTCTCAAGGCAGGAATCATACCCCTGAGCCCATTAGACAAAACCAATGAGCGAGTTATAAACATAACTGAACAATCTACTCGTCTCGGGCTCGGACCAAGGAGCCGAACCCTCCCGAACGGCCCGAATGAATCCGGCCGCGTGGAAACCGACCCACTCATCTTTGTTCACTAAACCTCGAATCCCTATTGTTCCCTCAGGATGAGTCTGAATGCGACGACGAGGACGACGACGAGCAGCCGGACGAGAACCCCGAGAACCTGGAGAACGCCGAGAAGGAGCAGCAGGCGTCCAACGCGCACGCGTCCGGTGCGCAGTCGTCCAGTGCGCAGCAACAACAAGTGCTGAACCGCGGCACCTCGATCAAGATGGAGTTCGACGGGCTGAGTATTGTCGACGAGGAGACCGACGACACTCAGACGCCGTCGAATGACGTCAGCGCGGAGGCGTTAGGTTGGTAATAACGCGAGAGATGCGCAGAACTCTGCGCAAGAGTTTGTTGATGCTGGATTTCATATTACTCATTGAATTTACTTATTAAAATGTAGCGGCTTTTCAATAATTGTTTCCTATTTTTGTGCTTTATTTTCTTTAACGACGCACTGTTATGATAACTGAGATCTAATGGCGTCGGATGGATGATTAATGAGATGATGGGATGATGAGATGAAGGTTCTTGGGTAATGGGAAGGATAGTGGGAAGGAAGCGGTCATGGCCGACTTATTGTAGGAACCGTCACAGCATTAGCCTGGACTACAGAGGGAAATCATGAAAAACCTCTGTAAAGATGGTCAGCGGCGGGGATCGAACTGGGTTCGGAATTCCCCTCGCCTGCCGGATCACATGAAGCGAGCGTGCTAACCACTACGCTGCATGTGCCGGTTTATTTTTGTGCTGTTCAAATGATTATGTATAGTATCTAGTTATCTATATTTAGGTAGTTCTTTGAATGTATCATTATTTGTTGTACTACTTGTTTAATATACTGTAATCACTAATTTACTAATAATTTGTAAATGATGGTACTGCCACACTCAAGCATTTATCTATAAGTTATATTGTAAAACATGTCATTTGTGTACCGATTTCCTCGAAAGAGGGTTAAAGGAATAAACACTACTACTACTACACTACTACTACTACTACTTTTGGGGTGGTAAGATCGCCCTAGTGGTGCCCCGTTCAAACGATCTAATCTTCCATCCATAGCCTTAATTGAGGAACAATGATTTTGTATCAAGTTTCGATGTTATTAAAAAAAAACTTCTACTTATACTACTACTCCTTCTGAAAAAAAAAAGAAAAAACAGTTGGGACAACTATTGAGGTATTCGATGATGAGTGATTTATGACAAGAAATGTTTCTGTCATGGGTCACACATGACCACCGTCTTGATCATTACACATACGTGGACTGGGAAGACCACGTGACATGGTATTGGATTCTAACCAAACCGGCTGTACTTGTCATGAGGTTGAATAATACAACAGTACGTTGAAGAGCAAGTAGTAGGAAAATAATTTAAAAATAAACAAAAAGCTATTTTAGTATACATCCAGTGCAATAATTTTTGTAAAGTGCTTCAAGGCTCACTCTTGGGTACTTCGTATTTATATAATTTTAGTGTATATCTGGAAGATAAATCATTTAAATGTAGATGCAAGTGTGAGTAGGTACTTAATATCACTCATAATTATAGCACGTGCGCGTACTGTGGTGATAAAATCAGAGAAGTGAGGAGAGGAGAGGGGAAGAGGCTGGGTGGACCTGGAGTGAGAGTTGAAAGATCAGCACACCTGTGAGTGAGAGCTAATATATGACCATCAGCACACCTGTGAGTGAGAGCTAATATATGGGGAGACGCATCAAATGGACTGCACATTCTCATGGAACGAAGCATGGCACAGATTAATGATTTATTTACAGACACGATCGTAAAAAATATCAGGTGTTCGAAATAAAACTGTGGACAAATACGAATTAATATTGACTGAAGCTTTGTTCCCGTAGGTCGTTTCAACACAGGATTGCCAAGTCCATCACGCATCGGCTGGAAATACGGGAATCCGGCCAATCAACAAGGACCTCCCGGATGGAAATTCGGCAACAACACCACTAATCAATTTCAATTCCCATCGCCGAATCAACAACCCCAATCCGAGACACAACAAAATCATCAACATACCCAATCCGAACAACATCATCAACGTATCCAACCCGAGACAAATCTTCAAGGTAGATTCTTCGCGAGAATGCCAAGTCAAATAGACGAGCCACAGACTGATTTACCGACAGAGCCATGTAGCTATGGAGCTGCGTACCAATCCGGCGCAGATAACGCTTTTTGTGGGACTATTATATTGCCGAACGGTCGGGAAGGTGTTTACTATAGTGAGGCTACATCGCCAGACGGGGATTGTATCCAAGATGGCGGATACGTCGATTCTCAAGGTTGGGAGGACAACGCATGGGGCGGTGGTGATCCGATGTTGCCGAAAGGACAATGTATAAGAGTGTTACCGGACAAGAGTGCGACTAAAGGAAGAATCGGTTACGCGTATTCCTATTACGGTCACCGAGGAACACAGTTACCGAAATACGTGAACGGTAAATCGATCAATTCGATCTACGATATCGCGACTCCGCCCGAGTCGGACAACGAAGTGTTTCTCGATTGTTACGACCAGAGGTGTGGACCCGATTTGGTGACGTCGAACATCTACCCTGTTGACAAATCAGCCGTGTTTAGCGGCGACAGTAACGTGACCAGCGAGGTGAATTGCAACGTCGAGGAGTTAGTTGACGGTTGCCACGATGGAGGCGCTGCTACATCGAACCAGGAACAGAACGTGAGTTGAACAATGAATATGTGTGGAGTTCTATTTTAAAAAATAATAGAATTTAATTGCATTTCGGTGTGCATGTTCGCTAGACGTTCTGGTAGTTAAATTAGTGCGTAAAAAGAGTGCATCGGTAGAGTAGATGAGAGTGATAAAAAAAAGAGATTGAAAAGCACTTTGTAAAGTGTATTCTTGGCACTTGATTGTTTACGAGCTGATTGTGTTTGATTTTATGGTGTGTGCACTGCTACTAACTAAACCGAATAAATCAGTTAAGGCCCATTCACAATGCGACGCCAACTTAAACTTCTAACGTAAGCGTTAACTTATGAAATGTTTGGCTTAGGGAAAGTGACTTGCCTATCCACAATGCATGTCGCTAACTTATTATCGTAAGCCGTTAACTTGTAAGCTACCAAGGTCCAAGCTTTCGCGTTACAAGTTAACGTTCAACGTAAGAAGCAACCAATCAGAAAGCCGACACGGAGAAGGGCGCGGGAACTGGAGAAACCGGAATTATCAGGCGGTGAAACTCGACATTATGATTGGTTAGTTTTTCGCGTATACGGTTACTTGCTGGTCCATTGTGAATAGAGACTTCAGATATTACGATAGCTGCTTGAGTTAACGACTACGTATAAGTTTAAGTTAGCGTCGCGTTGTGAATGGGCCTTTAAGGTAAACGTTGACACGAGGAAACGCTAATGCAATTTGCTTCCTACTTATCGTTAGCGTGTGACCATAGACTAAAGAGATACAAAGACAGTTCACTCAACGTTGAATTGAGATTCATCCCCACTCCATTGTATCTACCCTCCCCACACCCCCTACCCTGTAGTACCGCTGTTCACCGGTAAGAGTGCTGAAAATCGTTATTCCGCTTCAGCAAAGCCGTCAACTTGACTGCTAACAGCGCTCTAAGAATGAGAGCGACAAATAGAGTAACTTTAGGGATTTTTCATTCTCATCGAGTGACTTACGTGGGACGTCTTGAGTATATTTCTCGTCAATTGTGTGACTTGGAAATCAGAAATAATTCTGAGAGGATTGGGTTGCTCTGGATGGTCACTTTCATTGCAGACAAGGGTAATAATGAAAGGCATGGCCTGGTAAGACTTTGGGCCACGAGCAATGTTGTTGAACAATGAAATTTAGGCTGTCGTTCGATATCGAAACTTTATCATCGAATATAGATCGGGATATAACATATTTCAATACAGAATTGTTATCGAATCGTATCGATTTACTGGTCGATTCAATTATTTACCATTTTTTCAATCGATATGTATCATTGTAACGCTATCGAATGTATCGAATAACGAAGTCATAAAATATCGAATCGATCGAAAAGATCGACCAATAAATAAACAATACGTAGCGCTAAATAACCTCGCTGTCAATGCGCCTTAAAACCCTTAAATTCATTCATCCAGAAACTTCATCATAAATAAAACGTTGTCTGAATGCGCATGCGTCGAATCACTGCCATCTCGCGGTAAACCATCCAACTATTCGCAGTCGTGACGTAGTAAGCCAGGTGACGTCATCAAAACCCAACTTACAACACACTTCTTTATCGGCTCGAAATAGAATCGCATATTATGAATATGTTTCTGAACAAACAACCAGTGTGATGTAAACATGCGTTTTACGTAATGACTTCGCGTAACGCCGACACATGGCCGATATTTACAGGAAATAGAGATGCATTAGTTTAAAAGCTATGTTTTTAATTCAATTTTCAATTTCGATGATTTATTTTGCCAAGTTGGTTTTACATTCTATAAATAGTTGATGATGAAATATATGGCACGTAAAAAAATAGACATCAACATAAGATAGACTGATACTGAAATATATGTAGGCTCGTGAATTATATAGGCTATACTAGGAAACCGTAGAATATGCGTTGTAAGATGAGCTACAAAAAATGAGCTTTCAAAAATGATGAGCTTTCAAAAAATTACTTGCGGGGCTTTGGTGGGGTGAATCGCAAAATGGCTAAAAACTCTGCATGATTCAATTATTGAAAATAACTTCGAAAATATCCATATTGATTCAATTATTTGCCTCCAAAATTGCTTGTAAATCGACAAAATCACTTCAAAAATGGTACAAAAAATTCACTGTGGGGCTCCAGACCCCGTTTTAGTGCGCGTCTAGTGCCCAACCTGCGCCCCCCAATACACAAATCCTAACGACGTCCCTGACTGTGTTTCAACGTTCTCAGAATGTCGATATCTCATACCGTTCAAAAGTTATCACCAAAAACCTGATATTCCGCTAAATCGACTCCCATGGCTCACATCCATGTGTTTTTCACCGTTCAGTTGGCATCACAATGCATCATCTCGTGTTGCCAACCTGACAACAGGCTCTTCCTCCTCCATCACGTGACGTGGGGGCCTCGGGCCGCGTTAAAACGTCGATAAAACGCTTTAACGATCATTGTAAATAAGTATTAACTACTGTTTAAAACATCAAACACAACATTCGGTCAAGGTCAGAGGTGATGAAACATCCTGCTGCGAGATCTGATGGATGGACCAATCAGGGCACAGTATTACAGGTGGGCCAAAACTCGGATATATACCAAATGTTGGAAAACCCATATATCCCCGAAAATCCATTTGTCTAATGCGGGCCTTCCATACCTGCGTTATTCTGATTGCGATATCGGATGTTGAAAATCGGACCAATCAGGGACGAGTCCGATGCGATTCTCGATTATTGAGCTCGGCTCTACTTTTTGCGATTTCGGATTGCGATATTACCGGAAGTTGTGTGTGTTTCTTCTTAATTCATATTGTACAGTCTCTTTATCCCAGCTCTGAAGTTATTTATATTTCTGAACACATGAGGTTCTATATCTACTCTTAAGATGGCAGTCTGAAAATCGGATTCCGGTGTCCGAATCGCAGACCGTTTAGTATGGAAGCCCAGCTTTACACTTCCTTTACTTGACGGACCAAGTCTTGGAAACCTCATATCTACGAACAAACAAATGTTGGAAAACCCATATCTCCGAAACCCCATTGGTCCAACACTTCCTTTACTTGACGGACCAATATACTGGAATGAGTTTTTTGTTGATAACTTCTGAACGGTATAAGATATCGAAATTCTGAAAACGAGGAAACACAGATATTTTCAATACCTTGAAGATGGTGTGAGTAATAACTATTCATCTAAAATCACCTGATTGTCAGGCGTATACAGTTAAAAAAGACACATATTTTTACCGTATACGCCTGACAATCTTCTTACCCCTCCTCTTGTACTTCTTTGTAATCCTTTCCAATGCCATTACTTAATTCTATTGTTTATTGCATTATAAGTCATAAAGTAATTATTATTGTTACTATGCATTATATAGCATGACAAGATCATTCCAACAAGTTCAAAGCTAGTCGGAAACAGAACTCGATTGTCCCACTTGGAATATTGCTTCATCTCTCACAAGATTTACTGTCGATAGTTTTAAGGTTCCCAGAGCAACTATAACAATAATGTAAATATTATTAAGCAGCCATTTCCCATAATAGCCTGGCTCTGGATGGGGTCGTTAATCTCCATTAAAAGAAGAGCTATCTAAGTATAAAATATGTGTATTCATAAAGTAGCTTTGTGGGTCAAACTCAAATCATTTAATAATAGTATGTGTATATATATATAGGCCTATATATCATTACATATATCATTACAAGTGACAATATGCGGAGATTAACTAGGCGAACTATCGTCAAGCTATCGTTATTTAATTGATCGAAAGTAACCATTTATTCGTGTATTCATTTATAAAGTTCAAATAGATGTTTCGGTGAGTTTGAATACTGCCATCATTATAAAATTATATTCGGAAATATAAAAATAATTGCAAATCAAACCATTACCAGAATGCCTATGACGACGACAATAGACTATAAAGATCCGAATACATTTTCTTCCGTTGAAGCTGTAATCTACGAAAACACAATATTCAGTTTATGGGCCTATATAGCTTGGGGATATTGGAAATGGGTGTAGTATTTTTCTAAATGCTTTGCCCCGGACAGGTTTCTGGGCACGCGCCGCCACTGATATATTTATATATATATATATATATATATATTGGAATAATTGATCATTATATGATCATTGATTACTGGCGACTGAGTGAAACTACCTCCAACTCAGATCAGGTCGGGCATCGAACCCCGATACCTTATAGCGACTTGTAATAGACGACGTCCAGAGGCGCCATGCAGAAACGATCTTCTTTGTTTCGACAATTAGTCTAGTCATTCTATTCCCAGTCTTGATACACTTTCATCATCGGAACCTCCTGAAGACAATCCTATAAGATAGGGGAGACCCTCTCTCGTAGCCTTCGGCCAGCTGTTGGAGGTGGTTTTTATTTATATGTGAGGTGTTTAAATCGAGCGAGAGAAAGAGAGAGAGAGAGAGAGAGAGAGAGAGAGAGAGAGAGAGAGAGAGAGAGAGAGACGGTCGATAAAGGTAGATATTTATGGCAATGCTGTTATGTCGCGACGTTTGCTGATGCAAATTACGAGTCAACGACTATATGGTAACATAAAAATAAACGGTTGTTTTTATTGAGTTTTAGTGTTTTATGTACTGGCAGTTGGTCAACTTGTATGCGTGTGATATTCAGGGTTGCCAATTTGAAAGAAACGATTACTAAAATGCAGTCAGAAAAGACAAATGATGATGATAATATTATTGTTTGGTGTTATGGTGGGGACGATCGACTGTTTTTTGTATAGATAAGCACCAACGGTCAGACGTGTCGATTGGTCAGCTAGAACTGAACGAAGTAATAAACTGAGTACCAACAATGAAAGGCACTTAAAGTCTTGAAAGATTCGAATTGGTGTGATAAATAAATACTTGAATCAATCTAAATAATATATTTCGGACTCGAGTGTATTGGAACTGATAGAACCAGCGCCCGCTCTACCACCACCTCGCTACCGGACTGGTCGGGACAGCCACGTTGTGACGTAACAGAGGTTAAACATTTTGCAAATGGGTACAAGAACGCACCCTTGAGGAAAGTTTCAAGATTTGCCAATATTAGAGGTATTAGAGAAAACCTTATTGGTACAATGCGGGTAGATAAAGTTCTTCACAGGACAATACGGGACAAAAATATTATGATGACAAAATCCTACCTAGTCTAACAGTTAAAGTCAGGTTAGAAGTGTGGTAGAAGTGCATGAGGTAGGAGTGCAAGTGAGAGAGTGCATTTGTTTGTTTTTACCAGAAACAATAAACAAACGAGGGGCCAACGGGAGAGTGACAGAGAGAGACAGAGAGAGAGAGAGAATATAAAAGAGAGATTAGATTAGAGATTTTACAGTTAATTTCAATATAGGACATCAATTCGTACATATATCATTTTAAATGAAATCATAAACGGGAGTATTTGTACTAGTAATGAATTTAATTGGACTTCTTTCTCAAATTAATCGAAATTAAATTAAACACTTGGGCACATAACCCTTCGAGAAAAATATTTATATTGTATTGACAATTTTTACCACGGAGCAGACACTATGACACTCTCCTCCCCCCCCCCCCCCCAACCACCCGGCGTACACACAAATTATTTTAAAACGTGATATTTAAAATTTATCCAGAAAGAATAGCACATAGTTAATATAAATATGCAATAGCGAAATCAAGATTATAGGACGCTGACGCAAACAAAATATTGACAATCTTGGCAATATTTAAGATAGCCTGAAGTTTGTTCTCCACAGGAAACGTAGAAAGTAGAACGTAGGAAGGTAGAAAAATATAATAATAAAAAAATCCTACCCAACAAAAGTTGGGTTAGTGGGTTTTATCTAATGAACCAAGAATATGGGCAACCCCTAACCTTCGTGACCCCCCCCCCCCCCCCCGCACACAAAAATCATTTTGAAACGTAATGACTAGAAAGAGTAGCATATGAATGTGCAATAGCGAAAACAAGTAGGTGCCGAAAAAAAATCGGAACTGGAAACCCTGCTCTACCGAGGTTCATAAGTAGATATACCTACTTATGGGGTGTGTATTACCCGTACCCGTAATTGCCCAAATATATGCCCTAATTCAATCCAGGCCTGTTTAGGCAAATGCGGTGATTGCATGGGTAAGAAAGATGATGTTAGCAACATGGTGGCTAGCTCCAACATTTCTCAAAGTGCCCTACTCAAATGCCTCCAATTTATAACTGCACTCACAAAATTTGTAGTTACATAATTTTCTACATCAATTTCACGACTGTATATCTGTTTTATTGCCGGCAAGTTGCAAGAAGGTCCACGTGCTAATCGTTGGCAGCTAACAGGACCTTGTATACGACTCCGGCTCCTAATGACACTATTCCGACAAATAGCAGCCGACTGATTGGCAGATTAGAGACACCTCTTGACCTTGGAGCGAACAACTCATCTCGAGTTAGCGTCGCTGTGACAAACGCATTGTTATAATTAGACCTGGGAAGGTGTCAGGGGTGCCAATAAACCGCTGTTGCACGCTTGGAGGACAAAAACAAGTCTTCCAACTATCGAAAATAGTAAAATAAAATGATTCTGCGTAAAAATGAGAATCGTCCTGGAATAATTTTCGATTAAGTATTTTTCAAAATTAAAATACCAATGTGCCATTTCCTGTTTACTTGGGTACTGTGATTATATTGGACATTTCTATTACTATTTTCTTAAAATAAACGAATGTTTTCTAAACTTGCTCTGGAATTTATACCGCTACTTCAAGACTATACACTACAACACTAGAAGTAATTATGATACTTAAATTATAAGCACCGATAAAATGAGAACCCTGATACCGGCACATGTAGTGCAGTGGTTAACGCGCTCGCTTCATGTGATCCGGGAGGCGAGGGGTCCCCGAACCCAGTTCGATCCCAGCCGCCGACTATCTTTACAGGGGTTTTCATGGTTTCCCTCTGTAGTCTAGGCTAATGCCGGGATGGTTCCTACAATAAGTCGGCCATGACCGCTTCCTTCCCACTATCCTCCCATTACCCAAGAACCTTCATCTCATCATCCCATCATCTCATTAATCATCCATCCGACGCCATTAGATCTCAGTTATCATAACAGTGCGTCGTTAAACACAATATAAAAAAAGAGAACCCTGATGTTGGTGCATAATTGACTGTAAATTGAATTTGAATGCTGTGAACGTAATTGAAATATATATTAAATATAGTATGAGGGACTAATTGAATATAACGTATTAAATTATCAACCGTTAATAAACAACTTCAAATCAGAATAATAATATAATCATGAAAATTATCAGATAAATCACCGCTTTAATCAAGCGCCGCTTCAAGCTCAAACTATTAATACCCATGGTCTGCCACGCATGTCGCTTGTCTCGTTGTACTTGCACCTAGCACTGCGCTTTTTACCCACCCCTCAGCTGCACTCTCCCCCCCCCCCCTGTTTCTATTGGCACGCCGCCCGCAACGACTGTTCCAATCTCCACCGTTCCTCACTGTTATTTCTGTTTTCTCCCCAACTATGGCCGACCTAGCTGGCTCAACATCAGACGCCGGTGCTCGGGTCAAGACTCGCCGCCGCGACGCGCTCAGTCGCGTCCAGTCCGCACGCCGGCGAGCCGCACCGCACCGCCGGACCGACCTGGCCACATTGCGAACGTGTCGTCAACGTAAACAATCCGTCCGATTACGAAATCAGCCAGTATAAAAGGGAAAATTCGATTTCAAGGTTACCTTATATTGAATTACCGGAGAATAATTACAAACCGGTATCGGATTTGAGAAATTTATCGATAATTCATCTCGATACTTCGATAGAGAGTGAAGCTCGGCCGGTGAATTTACCAAATCCGAGTGAAAATCCTTTATCGATATCGAATTACGATTCCTCTGGATTAATTCACGAGTGTGGTGATTCGTTTACTGACAGCGGTGAAAATCTTAACGGCCTAGTTCCTTTGGTCGAGTTCCCCGAACCTGACCCACGAGTGTCTAATACTACCAGTGTGACAGTTCTCGACCCGGACGACCGTCAAGTAGACCTGCGTAAATACAGTGCGATCTTGAAGCGCCAACACTCGGTGACCAGTTCGAATGAGCTGCAACCGTATTACCAGTCTGACACGTCAAGCGGCGGCGGCGTATCGATACTTAATCGCCAGCAATCGATCATCTCGACGACCATATCGACCACGGTGCACTGCGACGAGCAGAGGGTCGATACGCTGACGTCGATATACGAGCAGGAGTGTTCGAGTTATCGACAACCGCCGCCTTTCATACGCTTGAATAGTATTCGGCCGCATACGCTTGTCTTTGCTTCGGCTTTCCCAGATCTAACGGTAGGTTGAGCGAGTAGTTGATACGAGTGGGTCGCCGGCCACACAACGGATTCGTTCGGAAGGGTTCGGCTCCTTGATTGTTCAGGTGTGCTTATAAGCCGATCAAATCGTTGTCTGGTTAGCTCTAGCGGTATGACGCCTGCCGGCCACGCTAGAGGAAGGGTTCGATTACTATCCATGCTACTTTTCAATCACTTTTTAAATATTATATGAATGCTTTTGGCCAAGGGTTATAGGTCGGAAAGATTGATTTTTCCAAACCGATATTGTTTGGCGACTGATATTGGAATAAGTCTTGCTAACGATTCAACATGCCTACTTTGACACGACCGAAAGACCACTCAGGCTCGGGCCAAGAAGCCGAACTATCCCGACCGAATCCGTTGGGTGGCGCGCGACCCGCTCGTGTTGAGATTGTGTGTATCTGTTGTAAAGGCAGGACGTAGGTAAACAAAGAGGGTCATCATGGTAAGAACTCTTTTAGTTTGCGAAACGAATTCCAGTTGGCAGTGAATCATAAAGTGTGGGTGGTTACAGCTTGACGACCTTGAGAAACTGACCAATAGCCAACTTTCAGTATATCAACTCAACTCATTGTTTTGGTTCTGAGGTCACCCCTCAACGGGATCACCTAGCGCGTCTTCTTCTATTGATTAATGTGTTCTATTAGCGATCGCCGCCAAACAGATTCGCACTCCATAGATTAACCGTTTCACATGGATTAACAGTTCATATAAAACAGAGCTGCGAGGCTATTCCAGGCTCTGCCCACGTGGCCTCTGGGGTACTTGTTGCGGGTAATTATAGCTCTTGCGACGTGCGATTGGTGCATCTTTGCGTGCTTACGTCACACTAGTTACTAGCATCACTAACTTACTCCGTCCGGGAGTTACTAGCATTAATGAAGGCCCGTTTTCATCTATATTTATAAAAAATCTTCCATCCATAGCCTTGATTGGGGAACAATGATTCTGTATCAAATTTCGATGTTATTAAAAAAAAAAAAAAAAGATTTTATATCAATTTATTTATTTATTGAATGACTAAATCGAGTAGGCCCTAAGACTTATACAATCATTGACCAAAGAGATATGGCCTACTCAAGAAGTAGGAGAAGTTTTTTTTCTGCAATTCATTACACAAAATATTATAAATGTGCAGATATTGTGGACCCACAAAAGTCATAACAAGACTTGTTTATCTATTTTTTATTTTATATTGGATTTTTAGCGACGCACTGTTATGATAGCGCAGATCTAATGGCGTCGGATGGATGATTAATGAGATGATGGGATGATGAGATGGAGGCTCTTGGGTAATGGGAAGGAAGCAGTCGTGGCCGACTTATTGTATGAACCATCCCGGCATTAGCCTAGACTACAGAGGGAAACCATGAGCAACCCCTATAAAGATGGTCGGCAGCGGGGATCGAACCTCGCCTCCCGGATCACAAGAATTGTCAGGCGTATACGGTTAAAAATACACATTTATTAACCGTTTACGCCTGACAATTATGCGATTTGAGATAAATAGGTATTACTTACACCATCTTGAAGGTATTGAAAATATCTACGTTTCCTCGTTTTCAGAATTTCTATATCTCATACCGTTCAAAAGTTATCAGCAAAAAACTGATATTCCGCTCCCATGGCCTCCCATAGACACTAAAAGCCCCCGGCTCCAGAGCCAAGTTCCCATCACGTTGACAGGACTCCGAACTGAAGTAATAAAAACAAACATTGTTTATCCGCGAATCAAACACAGAATAAACAAACTCATCCCAATCGTTCGTTTCATTGAGGTTCGAAATGCCCGATCGCCAGTGGTTAGCAATAGGGCAGGACACCAGTTCGTCCTGATATCTGGATCTGTTGATTGGTGTTCCAATCAACGGGGCGGTGAGAGGTTCATGATCGAGACGAGAAATAGAATCGAGATATCGATGTATCGAGATATCGATGTGAGGACTGATTCGAGACTTGGCCCAAACAATTAAAAATTTTGGGGTTTTTTAAATAAAAAAGGCCCGCTCAAAACCCCCCCGGCTGGGGGGGTTTTTTGGGTAAGGGGAAAAACCCAAAGGGAAAGAAGCCCGGGGAAAGTTAAATTTTAAAAATTTAGGAAGTTTGGGGAAAACTTTAGGGACAATGGGGTAAAAAAACCAAAAAAGGGAAAAAATTTGAAAAACCCGTTAAATTTTAGTGGAAATTTGGGGAAAGTAAAAAGGGTAAAGGCGTGGGAACTTTGAGAAAAAAAAAAGGGGGAAGGGGGGGACGGGGGAAAAGAGAAGAAAAAAAAAGGGATTGTTAGATTTTTTTAGTAATTTAAATAAAACCCAAATAAACATTTTAAAAGGAAAATAAAGGGGTTTTGTAAAAAAAAATTTTAATTGGATCTTTAAATTAAGAAATTTAAAAAAAAGGGCCACCAACCTCAAAAATTTTTTTTGGGAAAATTTTTGCCGGGCAGCCCACTAAAAAACCCCCCCCCCCCCCCCAAAAAAACCCCCGGGGGAAAAATTTTTTTTAAAAAGGGATATTGAATTTAGGGGAAAAACCAGGTTTAATTAAAAAATCTAAACAGGGGGGGCCAAAAACAAAAAAAATTAAATTAAATTTTATTTGGTTTTTCCCAAAGGGGGGAAAAAACTGGGGGGGAAAAAAAATTTAAAATTTAAAAAAAAAATTACCACAAAAGGGGTAGGGGGTTTCCTTAACCAAAAGGGAACCCAACCCCCCCCCCCAAATCCCCAAAAAAAAATATTTTAAAACAAAGACGAAAAAGCTATGAGGCTAGCAAAAAATATTGCCAAAAAAAATTTAGAATGGAATGCTCACAAGCAAAAAAAGGAACAAATATTTAACCCCAAACCCAATTGTATGGGTAATTAAGGGGGTTACAAATTTGTTTAAACCCCCCCCCGGGAAAAAAATTTTTAGCAAAGGGGGAGAAAATTTTTTAAAAAACCCAAAAAAAATTTAAAACTGCATAAAAAATTTGGGGGAAAACCCAAATTGGGTGACCCTGATTTCAGGTGATTTCAGGATTTCATGTGATTTCAGGGGATTTGAAGAGATTTCAGGGGATTTGAAGAGATTTCATACGGATTTTAAGGGGATTTCAAGTGATTTCAAGGAGATTTCAATGGGATTTCATGGCAAGTGTACACCTGATTTCAGGAGTTGGTTACCCCTCGCAAAATTTGTAGTTACATAATTTTCGACATCAATTTCACGACTGTATATCAGTTTTATTGCCGGCAAGTTGCAAGAAGGTCCACGTGCTAATCGTTGGCAGCTAACAGGACCTTGGGAACGACTCCGGCTCTAATGACACTAATTTCCCACAAATAGCAGCCGATGATTGGAAAATTAGAGACACTCTTGACCTTGGAGCGAACAACTTATCTCGAGTTAGCTCGCTGTGGACAAACGCATTGTTATAATTAGACCTGGGAAAGGGGCAGGGGTGCCAAATAAACCGCTGTTGCACGCTTGGGGGACCAAAAACAAGTCTTCCAACTATCGAAATAGAAAAATAAAATGATTCTTAAAAGAATAGTCTGAAAATAAATTTTTTTTTCAGTTTTTCCCAAAATTTTAAATTTTACATTGCATTTCCTATTTAGGCATGGGACTAAATTTTTGGATTAATTTCCAGCGAATGGAATGATTTTCTTAAACCTTGCTTTTTGTTTATTTGGGTACTTTATTAAACACTATTTCTTTTTTTAAAATAAAGAAATGTTTTTAAAGCCACCGCTGAAATTAGAAACCTTGATGTTGGTGCATAATTGACTGTAAATTGGAATTTAAATACTGTGAACGTATTAAAATATATTTAAATAAAGTATGAAGGATTAATTGAATAGACGTATTGAATTATCAAACCGTAATAAAACAACTTCAAATCAGAATAATATTTAAATCATGAAAATTTTCAGATAATCACGCTTAATCAGGAGTCGATCAAGCTCAAAGATTATACCAATGGTCTGCAGAGAGGTCGCTTGTCTGGTTGTACTTGACTAGCATGCCTTTTACCCACCCCTCAGCTGCACGTCACCCCCCCCACCCCCCCCCGGGGTTTCTATTGGCACGCCGCCCGGCAACGGACTGTTCCAATCTCCACCGTTCCTCCACTGTATTTCTGTTTCTCCCCAACTATGGCCGACCTAGCTGGCTCAACATCAGACGCCCGGTTGCTCGGGTCTCAAGGACTCGCCGCCGCGACGCGCTCAGTCGCGTCCAGTTCCGCACGCCGGCGAGCCGGCACCGCACCGCCCGGACCGACCTGGCCACATTGCGAAACGTGTCGTCAACGTAAACAACCCGTCCGATTACGAAATCAGCCAGTATAAAAGGGAAAATTCGATTTCAAGGTTACCTTATATTGAATTACCGGAGAATAATTACAAACCGGTATCGGATTTGAAAAATTTATCGATAATTCATCTCGATACTTCGATAGAGACTGAAGCTCCGCCGGGGAATTTACCAAATCCGAGTGAAAATCCTTTATCGATATCGAATTACGATTCCTCTGGATTAATTCACGAGTGTGGTGATTCGTTTACTGACAGCGGTGAAAATCTTAACGGCCTAGTTCCTTTGGTCGAGTTCCCCGAACCTGACCCACAAGTGTCTAATACTACCAGTGTGACAGTTCTCGACCCGGACGACCGTCAAGTAGACCTGCGTAAATACAGTGCGATCTTGAAGCGCCAACACTCGGTGACCAGTTCGAATGAGCTGCAACCGTATTACCAGTCTGACACGTCAAGCGGCGGCGGCGTATCGATACTTAATCGCCAGCAATCGATCATCTCGACGACCATATCGACCACGGTGCACTGCGACGAGCAGAGGGTCGATACGCTGACTTCGATATACGAGCAGGAGTGTTCGAGTTATCGACAACCGCCGCCTTTTATACGCTTGAATAGTATTCGGCCGCATACGCTTGTCTTTGCTTCGGCTTTCCCGGATCTGACGGTAGGTTGAGCGAGTAGTTGATACGAGTGGGTCGCCGGCCACACAACGGATTCGTTCGGAAGGGTTCGGCTCCTTGATTGTCCAGATATGCTTATAAGCCGATCAAATCGTTGTGTCTGGTTAGCTCTAGCGGTATGACGCCTGCGTGTCACGCTAGAGGAAGGGTTCGATTACTATCCATGCTACTTTTCAATCACTTTTTAAATATTATATGAATGCTTTTGGCCAAGGGTTATAGGTCGGAAAGATTTATTTTTCCAAACCGATACTGTCTAGCGACTGATATTGGACGATATAACGATTCAACAGGCCTACTTAGACACGACCGAAAGACCACTCAGGCTCGGGCCAAGAAGCCGAACAATCCTGACCGAATCCGTTGGGTGGCGCGCGACCCGCTCGTGTTCAGATTGTGTGTATCTGTTGTAAAGACGGGACGTGGGTAAACAAAGAGGGTCATCATGGTAAGAACTCTTTTGGTTTGCGAAACGAATTCCAGTTGGCAGTGAATCATAAAGTGTGGGTGGTTACAGCTTGACGACCTTGAGAAACTGACCAATAGCCAACTTTCAGTATATCAACTCAACTCATTGTTTTGGTTCTGAGCTCACCCCTCGACGGGATCACCTAGCGCGTCTTCTTGTATTGATTAATGTGTTCTATTAGCGATCGCCGCCAAACAGATTCGCACTCCATAGATTAACGGTTTCACATGGATTAACAGTTCATATAAAACAGAGCTGCGAGGCTATTCCAGGCTCTGCCCACGTGGCCTCTGGGGTACTTGTCGCGGGTAATTATAGCTCTTGCGACGTGCGATTGGTGCATCTTTGCGTGCTAGCATTACTAACTTACTCCGTCCGGGAGTTACTAGCATTAATGAAGGCCCGTTTTCATTTATATTTATAAAAAATCTTCCATCCATAGCCTTGATTGGGGAACAATGATTCTGTATCAAATTTCGATTTTATTTAAAAAAAAAAAAAAAAGATTTTATATCAATTTATTATTATTGAATGACTAAATCGAGTAGTCCCTAAGACTTATACAATCATTGACTAAAGAGATATGGCCTACTCAAGAAGTAGGAGAAGTTTTTTTTCTGCAATTCATTACACAAAATATTATAAATGTGCAGATATTGTGGACCCACAAAAGTCATAACAAGACTTGTTTATCTATTTTTTATTTTATATTGGATTTTTAGCGACGCACTGTTATGATAGCGCAGATCTAATGGCGTCGGATGGATGATTAATGAGATGATGGGATGATGAGATGGAGGCTCTTGGGTAATGGGAAGGAAGCAGTCGTGGCCGACTTATTGTATGAACCATCCCGGCATTAGCCTAGACTACAGAGGGAAACCCATGAGCAACCCTATAAAGATGGTCGGCAGCGGGGATCGAACCTCGCCTCCCGGATCACAAGAATTGTCAGGCGTATACGGTTAAAAAAACACATTTATTAACCGTATGCACCTGACAATTATGCGATTTGAGATAAATAGTTATTACTTACACCATCTTGAAGGTATTAAAAATATCTACGTTTCCCTGTTTTCAGAATTTCTATATCTCATACCGTTCAAAAGTTATCAGCAAAAAACTGATATTCCGCTCCCATGGCCTCCCATAGACACTAAAGCCCACGGCTCCAGAGCCAAGTTCCCATCACGTTGACAGGACTCCGAACTGAAGTAATAAAAACAAACATTGTTTATCCGCGAATCAAACACAAAATAAACAAACTCATCCCAATCGTTCGTTTCATTGAGGTTCGAAATGCCCGATCGCCAGTGGTTAGCAATAGGGCAGGACACCAGTTCGTCCTGATATCTGGATCTGTTGATTGGTGTTCCAATCAACGGGGCGGTGAGAGGTTCACGATCGAGACGAGAAATAGAATCGAGATATCGATGTATCGATGTATCGAGGTATCGATGTGAGGACTGATTCGAGACTTGGCTCTAGAACAAGCTGTATAATGGCGTAGCGCAGGGGTCTCCAAACTATTCAGCCCAAGGGCCACAAGGAATCCTCCACCAAGTCCCAAGAGTCAACAGAAGTACAACGCCATCTTGTGGGAGCTAAATCAATCTCTTTGGTCATAACCTAGGAAAACGCCATATATGCGTTGTAAGACGAGCGGATAGTAATAGTATGGATAAAGATGGGTAAAAACTGCTTCGAGTGGTACCAATTTAGCACATTTTATGTTTTTTCTTCAAAATGGCTGACCCGATCAAGCTGAAAATTTCCAGAAATGTGTATCAAAATGTAATTCAACTTCACGCAAAATTTCATTTTTTTGAAAATATATTTTTTTTTTCCACTATGTTATTCTAATGGGTATTTTTGAAATTTCCCCCGATAATGCCACAAAACTATACAGATCTAAGTAATTCACTTGTAAATTTCTACGATAAATCTCATATCATTAATTACATTGAAACATTGACTAAACGCTAAAGAAATACTCAAGACGTCCCACGTAAGTTACTTCGCGTGATTCAAACCCTTTCATTATTACCTGAAGTTACGTCATTCGTCGCTACACATTCCTAGAGCACTGCTAGCAGTCAAGTTGAAGACTTGGCAAATAACCCAGGCAAGCATCTCACCGTCGACTGAAGCACGATCCTTGTAACGATTCAGTAATGATTGCCGGTACTACAGGGTAAGGGGTGTGGGGAGGGTAAAGACAAAGAAGTGGGGATAAATCCTAATTCAACGTTGCGTGAAATGTCTTTGTATATATAGTCCATGGTTAAAATGTTCAGTTTCACATGCAAGTCAGTTATTGTGTTTCTAATTGGTCGTCGAAAGAGTATTTTACGGTACTCTTTCCTCAAGTTTCCAAGCATCATCATCACCTTTTCTATTCTACTATAAGACTCATTATATAGTTTATTTACATATTCTTAATAATATGAAGTCATGTAAAGGAATATAAAGTTTATATTCCCATTATTCCTATAGGCTAGGCACTTGGGCATGCCAAGTTTCAATTGAATTTGAATTTTTGTTTGACCTGTAGAGCGCGAACAAAAAAAAATGTACTTTTTTCTCGAGTCAAGTGAAATTGAGTCCTCGCTTCGCTCATCCAACCATATCATATTTCATTATATTAAACAAATATCGTTCAAATAAAGACATACAATACAATACAATAAAAACATATGACCATTATTTTCCCTAACAAAACCCTAACACTAACTAACTAGATCTAATCGAACTAGTTTTCCCCAGGTCCAGGAGGTGATCGACGCCCTCGACGCCCAAATCGCCACCTCCCTGTCCGCCGCTGTGTGCGGCGTCCGCGTCGTCAACAACCACTGCTACATCTGCCTCGCCCGCCAACAGGACGTCGCGGCGCTGCTGGCGTCGGGCCTCTCTCTGCGCGGCCATGATCTCGACCTACACGACGTCTCGTGCGGGTCGCGCGTCGCGGCGCTCTCCGGCGTCCCGCATCACGTGACAGACTCGGCCGTCGCCGTCATCATGTCCAACTTCGGCACGATCATAGGTGAGTGCTGAGCAGGTAGTTCGGGTAGACTCGGATCGGTTCGGGTAACATCGGGTAGCTTCGGGTAGCTTCGGGTAGCACCCCTCAGATCGGGTAGAATTAAATAGGTTCGGGTAACATTGGGTCGGTTCGGGTAGGTTCGATAAACTCAATTCATCATTTACAAAATTATTTTTCGACTCTGCTGAATAAACAATTGAAAATAATTCAATTTCATTCTTACAATCTCATTCATCAACGCGAAAACACACAACGCGTTTTCCTAGTTATTAAACCGTCGAACTAACTAACCGTCGAACTAACAAAGCTCGTCGCTTTCATCACCAGATTAAACTCCATCAGCGTCTAATCTCCTGATCCCATCTAATCCTCCATCAGGTGTTTTCCACACTCATAGCACGCCGTAATGTACTCGAGAGACGGCCTACTCCTTGCTGCATGCCTGATACACTAAGCGAGGGAGTGAATGCCGGAGCACGCTGCTAATCACTGAGATAAGCCGCTTTCCTAACGAGATACTTCGGGGGGGGGGGGGGAGCTCGGAGTAGCGAGCGAGTTGAGCGGAGTTACCCTAGCGGAGTAGCAAGTGAGACATGGGATGATAGAATCATGTCCAGGCAGCGAGAATTTTTCTGCAACTAATTTCTTAAATGAAACTATAAAACAATAGTTAAAAATCACAATACTTGTGTAGACATGTTCGTTTCTGTGGTCAAATTCTTTTAAAAAAATCAACCTAACCCTGGGCTCGACACAGCATTTAATAGTTATTTTGTATAAAAAAAGGTCCTGCGTCGAAAGTCGAACCATGGACCCCGAGCATGTGATACTAACAATAGAGCCACAGGGACATATGCTCTGCATACTGCTACTATATTATATCGTAGCACGGGGCGGTATCTGAGTAAGGAATGACGCTACAAATTTTCACTTTACCATTGGATACTTCTAGTCCCATTTAAAAACCGACTTGCAGACAATTTCTCGCGTCCCGGCGGCGTGATGCCATGTTTCGAAAATCGCGACCTCCCCGGGACTTGAACCCGGGTTCAAGTCCCGGGGAGGTCACGATGTTTAAATAGTTTTAAATCGCATAATATATAAATATATATATATATATATATATATATATATATATGTATATATTGATTTGTAGTTACCGTCACCGCAATGGACTCTTCTGAATACACTTCCATTCTTGTTTGAGAAGATTCAGTAAACGCTTACCTGAAATCAAAACGAAAAAAAACATGTATAAGACCACAATATAAAGTTCAAGAAATAATTTAAATGGTGAATATAGTAACTAGAAACGAAATTGCCATGTTAACTAATATCTCTAAATATTATATAAGTATCTTCATTTCCTTCCACGAATCATGTACAGCTTCATCCAAGTGTGAAAGACCTTTTTATGTTGGCCCGATACCTATTAAAACCTACGCGACATCAGTAGGAAGATTGGTTCAGCGAGGTTGAAATAAGTCTTACTTAACGAACGAAGACGAAGAGCACCTTAACGAAGAGTAAAAGCCTTTATTTTACTTGACTAAACCATTCGACCACGTGGTATTACATAGGATTCAACAGGTATAAGACAAACAGAAAAACGATTCCGACCTTTGTTTCAAGCGCTACCATGACGACAGTATAATGAAAACGGCGTGTCAACGACGTGGTGAATCTAACGATACACGTGTATATGTTAAGGCGAGGTCGAGCGCCGGCTGTACAAGGGCGTGGACACGGGCGAGCGTCTACTGCGCATCAAGCTCGGCGCACACGCTTCACAGCAGATGCCGCCGACGCTGACGGTCGCCGGGGCTCAGGTGACCATCACGCTGCTGCCGCAGCACGAGGTGGACAGGCTGGGCGGGGTGGGCGCGAGGGACAACACAGGTACGAGGAGGAACTTGACGTGCACGGTGTTTATACAATTTTTTATAATCACATCGAAATTTGATTCAAAATCATTGTTCCCCTATTATGGCTAAGGATGAGAGTAGGATCGCTTGGACGGGGCACCACAAGGGCGATCTTACCACCCCATTTTATTTGTATTATAAATTAAAAGCAATGAACTTTGACACCAGGTCTACGTTGTCTGTGACCACACTTCTTCGCCGCAGATAAAAGTCTTCAGTGCCGAAAGTCGAACACATTATGAACTGTTTTTGCGATATATCCGGACACTACCAACATTGGTATTTGATATAATCCAAACACACGAATGTTGATATCTTTCACTTTGAACTAAGTGTCTTAGGCAATGTTCACTTCTCCCAATCAAAGTTCATCATTATACAAAGGATGAAAAAAAAATGATAGGCCCTAATATAACTAGGCCTATCACTCTACTAATTAAAGGTCGTGGCCAATTAGTACTTCATCCAAGCATTCACTTCGAGGACTGTGGGAAACCACGAAAAACCACTTCAGGACGGATCAAGTATATGTTGGTCTTAATATAGAGAAATTTATCTTTACTATTTTATACTGTGTTCAAGAACCAGTGTAATTGAATACAAAGCAACCAAGCAACCATAATTTTATACTCTTTAATTAATAGGACATTCTATTTTTGTGAATTCACTCAGTTTTGAGTTTATACTTCAATGAATTTCATCACATCCTTGGTATTCATTGACGTATTATCTTATCCCACCAAAAACAAAAACTTGTAAGAAATAGGGAGCCAAAACCTCCTTGCTCAAACACTTTGGCATATAAAAGTAGTGATATAAAAAGATTTGCCAAGTTATGGCTTATTATTCAAGTAAATAATGTGTTTTATGTTGAGATATTTTAGGGCGATATAGGATGTATTTGACGATTATTACAGCTAGAACCAATATATTTTTACAGAATGAAATAAAATATGTAGGCAAAAGTAATTATATACATCAATATTAGTTGTATGTTATTTAAAAAATATCCGAATTGAGTTTAATTTGTATCTAGTAACTGAAACATACAATACATCTTATTAAATAAATACTTCAAATACAAAGCACCAAATCATTTTCTGTGGCCACATGAGTATTTTGATCATGTCTTTTGATTTCATCTTCCCAAACAGCCTATTAAAAATCGAACCTCTTGTTTGTCTCCAGTCAATGACGAGACCAGCCGCGACTACAGCGCCCCTACCGGCCGATACCAAGAACCAGTCGACCACCAGCACGCCACGGCGGCGTCACTAGACAGCTCCATCGACCGCTTCAAGACACAGCTCCACGTCCGGCTGAAGACGCCAGAAGAGCGCTTCAACGAGCACAAACTGAGCGCTCCGGACCACAGGACACACTATCCCCGATCACAAACCCTTCCGACCAATAAGTCGCCACCGCAGACCGAAGGCCTCGTGTACCCCAATCGACCCTCGTCCCCGATGCCCAACAGCGGGCATTACGTCCCGAACCATATCGGAAATAATCCTTTCTCCCATCACCACACTCTCCCGAGTCATGGGTCTCTCCCCCAATATCCTCATCCTCCTTGTCCGCAGAATATACATGGAAGTAATCCGTTTAGTCCTCAGTATAATCCTACAGTTAACGAACATATAAACCCGACGTTTAATACGTATTCTCCTAAAACTTCTCCCGTTCTTGGTCAAAAGTTCTCGGGTACAAACATGCAATTCGTGGAGACTCCCAATATGGCGACATCTCCAGTGATGCCGAGGAGGACTATTGCCGTTCATAACGATCAAGACGTTCAAGGACAAAAGACATTCTCTCCCAATTCCTCGTATCTCCACGGCAACGTGAACGGTCTACCTCAAGCAAGCACCTCCCAGTTCAACACCAGCAGTCAGAACATCCAACAGAACCAGACCAATACCGCTAAGAGTAATCTAGCGGATCACCAGTTGGACGTGCCCGCGCCGGTGAACAGCGCACCCAACTCGCCGATGAGTCAACGACGTCAACGACCCAGCAAGAAGCACAGCGGGGTGACGCGTCAGAGGAGCTCCGACGAACTGGTCCAGAATCAGCTGAGTGTGGGCGGAACGACGCGTCAACAGACGGCACCCAATTCCCCGTCGGTGCCTCGGAAATCCCATCGGGTGTCCCGCAAGATGAGTTACCAATCGAACACCAGCAACAATGTCGACAACGACACGGACCGGTCGATGCCGAACGCCACTTCCTCTCCGCTCGTCAAGCACAAAGGCAACCGGAAGCTGAGCGTGAGCATCAACGAGGGTCAACACCAGGGCACGAACATAGTCGACGTGAGCCGATCCTCGTCGTCGGGCCAGGATTCCCCGACCAAGGTCGAGCGACGCCGCCGCGTGTCGATCTACTTCAACAACAAGAAGTCGTCGCGACGCGGCTCGGCGGCGCTGCAGGCCAACGGGCTGCTGCGGAGCGTCAGTCTGGACCCGTTGCGCGGGAGATACGGGAACAGTCTGGACGGGGGGAATAACGAGCAGACGACCACGTGCAGTGAGCGGGAGAGGACGAACAGTGTGAGCTCGAGGGGAAGTAGTATTGGAGGGGGGAAGAGGAAACATCGGAGGGCGAGTTTGAGGACGTTGGAGGGGGCGGATGAGGGGAAACTGCCCTGGTGTGGTTGCTGGGGTAACGGATGTATTTGAAGGACAATGTTTGACAGTTGAGAAATGTTGAATCTCCACAGGTTATCAATGTATCCTAATTGCTAGAGTAGAGTCAAAGTCGATTCAAATAGTTTCAACGAATGTCTTAATCTTAATACTAATTACACAGAACACAACTGTCATGATTTGTGTTTTAGTCTCAAGCTCGTTCCAAGAGACCACCTGATTCCATTCTGTTACGACTAAGACGAGGTATGTGCTAAGATGAATCAAGGAAATACGTGGAATAAAAGACAGCACTGAACTAGTTCTAGTGGGATGACTGTAAAGACGGAGATATTAAGAAGGCACTATTCGGTCGCGATATCAGAGTAAAATACATGTATTTGCATTCAACTGTCATGAGCCAACGACACGTACGATGACTTTCAAATTTGGAATGTGATTCAGTCACAGATCAATCTTAATTATGGATGTACGTTTGTTTCTCAATTTTTTTTTGGTCATATATATAAACTGCAATCAAACTAGGCCAAAATTCAGTGATTTTTCTGATTTCATGTCATGTGTGAACGCGCACACATGACATTTTTTTACAAAATATCTTCCACGACAGTCAAGATACATTCTTTAACTATACACCCCAAAAATTTGACAACAATCGCTCCGTTGTTCTATTCACAGTTACTGTATACAATTAGCATGTTTTTCTCGTACGAGTTTTGATATATATATATATATATATATCTCAATAAACTCAAACGCCTGAGGGTTATACGACTTCCTATACACCTCTGTACATTGGGTAGTCTTTCGATGCGGGTCTGTAGGGTGAAGTTACGAACTTAGCTCTCAACCAAGATGGTTCTAAAAGCGTTAGGACTAACACTTGGAGTGACATAATATTAAAACACTGTTGTGAATCGACTTTTAATCTACATATTTTATTCTGTCTTGTCTTGGATGTCCATTTGAATAATATTGTATGTGAATTATTATGTTACGAATAAAGTGACAGTAATCGAAGTGTTCCCTATGAAAGAACTGATGATGCTTGGGAACTAAAATACTGATGACAATTATGCGACAATAGTTATATAGTTACAACTTATACCATCGTGAAAGTACTAAAATTATCTATGTTTCCTCGGCATTAGAATTTCGATATCTCATACCGTTCAAACGGTATCACCAAAACAGTGATATTCAACTAAAACGACTCCCGTACACTCTTAATTCCAAGTGCTTGATAACCTGCCAACAGACAAACAATATAAACAAAAGAAACCGATTCGTTAATTTTAAAACTCAGGGCGACATAGATCACTCTTTCAAGAGAAAACAGTCAGGAGAACCAATCTACTAATACGAAAACGTCAACAAAGTATTCCCAACTTGATAAAACTTCAAACCGCTAAACACGTTTCTCGAAACAATGATGCATGGGTTGGCATTACTGGAATGTTTGAAATTCGAACGGCAAACTTTCAACTCGAGTGTTAAGGGCACACATGAGTCCACAATGCTGTCACAAGAAGTATCGAAGGAGTATTGAGAAGCCTCATACCTATAGGTACGTTGTGACTGTCGTAAGTCATTACTCCACCTGACTCTCTTAGCTTCAATACCCTGGGGTCTTATTCCTGCACATTGTGACTGTCGTAAGTCATTACTCCACCTGACTCTCTTAGCTTCAATACCCTGGAGCCTCATCCTGCACGGTGTGACTATCGTAAGTCATTACTCCACCTGACTCTCTTAGCTTCAATACCCTGGAGCCTCATCCTGCACGGTGTGACTGTCGTAAGTCATTACTCCACCTGACTCTCTTAGCTTCAATACCCTGGAGCCTCATCCTGCACGTTGTGACTATCGTAAGTCATTACTCCACCTGACTCTCTTAGCTTCAATACCCTGGGGCCACATTACTGTACGTTGTGACTGTCGTAAGTCATTACTCCACCTGACTCTCTTAGCTTCAATACCCTGGGGTCTTATTCCTGCACATTGTGACTGTCGTAAGTCATTACTCCACCTGACTCTCTGAGCTCCAATACCCTGCGGTCTTATTACTGCACATTGTGACTATCGTAAGTCATTACTCCACCTGACTCTCTTAGCTTCAATACCCTGGGGCCTCTTCTTTCTCATCTTTCATCTTTCAATAACCTATACATGGATGAATAGGAGTGAAAATTCAAGTTGTAGTATTTATAATAGTACTTTTATTCAACATGAGATTATTACAAATGATAAGATAAACATAGGATAAAATGAGATTGATATTGTACACTGGTTTTGGGGAGGAGGAAACAGAAGTTACTGTTGTGTTATTTGGGTATTTTTCTACATCTATTGATAATAATTTAAAGCACGCGTCATTTCACGTTACATATTTTACATATTTATTTACATATTTTATTTATTCATTACAGATTGTTCATAAACAGGTGGTAATGGTTACTATACCTAATGAAATTACAGTCAAACATACTCGATATAATTATACTTCATTTTTTTCTTAGCTCTCTTCTTAAATCACCAATCTTCGTTATGTTCTTGATATCTTCTTCCAATTCATTCCATTCCCGCGTCGTTCTTTGTATGAATCCATATTTACCTACTTCTCTATCCACTTTTTCCACTTCCATTCTTACCCCTCCCCTTGTACTTCTTTGTAATCCCTTTCCAATTCTATTGCTTAATTCATCCCATCCTGTATATTCATTCTTGACTCTAACAAAATTGCACATTCTTTCTATTTGTCTTCGTTTCGCCAAATTTTCCCATCCCATTTCCTCAATCATTTTACTGGGTCTTTCTACGTTGAAAGATGAAAGATCCATTATGATATTTCTTTGACACCATACATGATAAGGGTACAACACAACACACCCACACCCGAAAAAACTGAGAAACTCAAATAGCATTCATCATCACCGATGCTTCGAACGTGAGCCTGAATTTCTCTTTATAACAGTAAATATGATAATTAAAAAACATTCGAAATTACTTTCAGATATAATAGAGACCTATTATGAGGTATCAATAAAGACCTAGTATATATTAGACTGAGCGGGACGCATCAAATAACACGTGCAATAGTGAGGCCGTGATGGCTTGTCTGACCGGAGGGGAAATACCACGTGACACGGAGAGAGATAGGGACACTACTGTATGTACACGGCGAACACGCACAACACTGTTTTATTTTGATTCCCAGAAGATACTGAATACAATAACGTGGCTGTAAGTCACAAGAAAAGATGCAGGAATATATGCTGATTATCATGAAGTACATTGCTCAGCAGAATTGCCACATCAGTCATAGCGAAGTCATTTATTTGGTCTGACTCTGAGCTCTGCCTGTGTGACGCAATATTTCCAGTCAGACTGCTGGCACCGAAGCACGTGACTTACGTTCGCACCCCGCGCCTACAAGCATCTCGGCCTCGGCTATGCGCACTCTACGGGTTTTACGCTCTATGGGTGCCAAACAACCCTGAACCAGATCACACTGTACTTTCCACGACACTCTCAACCTTCGTAACCGGTCGTGCAGCTCTTCGACTCTTCGGTTTGTGAACCGTGAGTTTAATATTCTTAGCGCTTTTAGTCGACTCCGCGTAAAATGTCTGCTGTTCCTGCGCCTTCTTACAGCTCGACCATAGAACTAACATATCATACCATTTCCCTCTGACCTTGTCGTCGAACAAGACGAAGAAAACCGACAACATGATGATTTGAGTTGTGCCCGTTATCAAGAACACATACTCAAAGATGAAATCATTTACAATCACACCCTCCTCGGAGAGGAAATGAAGAGTCCAAGTGAAACCAAACAGGAAGAAAATAAACAAACTAGTACCCAATTTACGTAACTGGACCTTACGTTCATCAAGCCCGTGCCTCTGTAAGTTCTTCGTCTCGCCCCAGCCGAACCAGTTATGAATACGAGCAACAATAGCCAGGAAGATGAAACCATTGATGACTAGTATGAAAGCGGCCGGTGCCTGGACAGTTATCTCGAACGCCAATCCTTCAGGATAACAGAATCCTCGACTGGAGAGGACAGCCACGTATGATCCAGACCGTACAGCGAGTAGGAGACAGATCGGTATTAGAGGAGTTCCCCAAGCAAACAAAGACACTTTCAGGAGTAAATGTTCGGTCGTGGCAGACCCCAACATGGTGAGCAGTCGCTTCAATTGTAAGCCTGACAGAACGAACATCCAACAGAACATGGCCAAGAAGGAGTAATGTCTGAGGATCCCGACAAGCACACAAGCTGAACTGCCGGTATCTATGACGACAAAGTTGGTGATGAAAGTTATTATAAGATTCATAGCTAAAGCGGTGACCATATGTAACAGAATCTGATGGCCAGGGTCACTTCTCCACTCTTTGAACAACACCGCTGTCATAACGATGAGAATTATAGACAGAACACATAAAATGCATTCGATCAACAGAAGAGCCAGGATTTTGGAATCGTTGGTAATGAATGCCGAAAACCAAGACATTTGATAAAGCATAATACGTGCTAAAGACATGTTGTCATTGAGGCTTGTGGACTTACAACGACATACTGTCATATTGTTCTTAGGTTCCCGTAGGCGAGAACAATCCTTAATATTCCAGGTATTAGAAATCCTATTCCAGGACGCGCAAGACATGACACCACTATAAAAAGGGTTCAGGTTTTCTTTATAAGCAACATCAATCAACCCGTGTCCGATTATTTTATCATCTGTAGGAACTTCATCCAGTATTATTTGTATAACCGTATTCAAGAATGCAGCATCCTCTCCTAGCGAAGACCAGAATAACGGACTGAGAGCAGAGATGGCGACGGCCAAACGCTTATGTCGATACAGTAGATCATCGGTCAAGGTCACAGTGAGTAGAGTAGTAAGTTCCTCATCAGACATTTCCTGGGTTATATTATCGACTGAATTCGACGATCTGATTGGATCTATGTAATAATAACCAAGAGCGATCGGGTCACCAATCAAAGCAATCCCTATTACAGGATCTGGACCAATCAAATCCGACACGAAGAGTTTATTTAGGGGTGTTTCTACATCCGATGTAGCGAAATCATCACCTGAAGTGATGTTCATGCTCCGTAGAATCGCTTCGTAATAACAAGGAATACATAACGACAAATTGATACGAGCAATAGTCTCTGACACATCTACTTGCATGAGATATTTTCCCAGTTTAATGTCCAGCTCGTCCAAGCTATCACTGACGACGTAGCTTTCCGAGAGATTCTTCAGATAACGCATACTCATCACAACGGTGGTGAGCTGCTCACCGACGCTTTTCAGTCTGGAGAACAGTTGTTCTTCTTCGGTGTCGTTGCAAGGTGTCCAGGATATGTTCCAGTAAGTCGGTTCTGACCACATAGCTTTGTGCAATCGTCCAGAGATATTATAGTTGCATTCCTGAGAAGCGAACGTCTCCCAGTTCCAGACGTTGCTCACGGTGACGGTACCTGGAGAGTAATTGAACAATTTAATAAGGAATAATGATCAAGTCTTCATCTCTTTTCATACATTGTATGAGAATATTGTTGCCATAGTAATTATGTCCCTTGGAGAATATTATCCAGCCACCGTTCTAGTGCATTGTTGGTCCAGGGCTCTGATATATACATAATATATCACATGATTTCATGGTACTGTCACATTACACAAATTAAATATAGATTCATTTTCAACTCATTCTATTAAAAACTTATGCAGACTGCAATCAAATGATACAAAGAATAATTGGATGATTTTCAAATTGATTAAATACGATTACATTGCGTATATTTTCAAGAATCGAAATTTCGGACAGCAAGGCAGTTTATTAGAGCCCTCCTTTCCTTATAACTCCCACCGCCCTGATTGAGGGGTTTGAACATTTTCATCGCTCCAAACCCAATAGCCTTGAGGTTAATAAGGGTCCTGATCGATGACGTGTACCCGGATCATAAGCCATTTATAAAGACAATCAGTAACTTACCAACATCTATATCGTCTTTCCATTGCGACTTGCACCACTCCGCCTTCACAAAATCAACAAGCGTGTAGCGGTCATCGAGGACAAGAGGAAGTGCCACAGGTTCAGCGAACAAGTTCCCCCGAGCGAGTTTACAGTAGAAGTCATCGTGTCCAACACCAGGCATCTTACCGACTTGGAACACCACATGCGTATCATTGATCTGTTCGTGGTCCAAGATGATTATGTGGCGAATATCAGCGGTCACATTCAAAAGCTTGTATATTTCTCCAGACATGTGGCTCAATGTTTCTTCGGAGACGTTTCCTGGGATTGACACTTTACTCTGGATCATCAACTCAAACAAACAATAGTATCCGAGATCTTTGTTATCTTCCCTCTTTGTCCTTATATTCGATCCAATGTAGCTGGACTGTTCGTCATATTCCCTCTTCTTGCTTGTATTCGAGTCAATGTAGCTTGTGTATTCGACATCTTTCCTCTTTACCCTCGTATCTGAGCCGATGTAGAAAGCGTGTTCATCATCTTCTCTCTTCTTCCGTGCGAGCGAGCCGTCTTTACGTGGGTCTTTGTAAACATTTTGTGAGAGTATGTTTCGCGGCGCCATTTCGCAGATCGCGCACGTGTACCGCTGATCTTCAGGCACAAGACCCATTGTTTCGAGCATCAAGTTGACAGCACCTAACGTGCCTTCGGTCGGTGTTATGGAAAAGCTCATGTCTGACTCAGTCACATCCTGTCGAGAAAAATGAAGGTTTGAATCTTATAAAAAAAAAGGATATACGTCAGACCATATTATATATAAATATCCCTACGGGATAGAGTGGCAGAGCCCTAGTTAAACAATCTACAGATCTTGGTAGAGTTTTGTAAGGTTATGACTGGTAGTCCTGCTAGAAGCGCTGTTATCAACAATAAAATGCTATCTGACAGAGCATTGTTGCAAGTTAATCCTGCTAGGAGTGCTACTTGGTGATCATAGGCTCTGTCATACGTCCTTGCCTATCTGGAGACGACTTTATCTATAGTCAGTCCATCATTAAATGCCACCTCACGCGACGTTGCTATTGTTGTTGTGCGCGCAACATTGAATTAAAATTAATTCGATGCGATCATACATCAGACATCACGTCACAAACAATGTGTCGACGGATATGGATGTAGAAAGTAATCATTCAATTCAAACAGAAATACATTATCGTCTCACCTCGTTTATGTAATAAAACAGTCCATGGATCCACACCAAGCTATCAGTATCGTCTACGTACATCCCAAGCGGAATCAGCTTATCACCACACAACGCCTTCTCATCATTGGTCAACTTATCATAGCTTTTCCTTAGCAGACTGTAACCAGGATAATCATCTTGACATTTCAATCGTATGTCGTCCCACAACATTCCTTTCTCTGAAACGATTCTCTTCAATGGTGCGTTCACAGCTGTGTAGTGGTCTATGCAGATATTAGAGAAGGCTCTGGCGAATAACAGAAGAAACACGAGTAACTGGCTCATTGTTGCGGTTCAAATAAAATAGAACGATGTTTGAATTTCGAACAGTATTCGATAATGAGAAGTTGGATTGTTGTGTAGTTCAGAGACGGTTGAAGTTATCTAATCGAAAAGACATCGAGTGTGTAGAATGAATGCTTATCGGTTCAATATTTAATAACCAATAATTAAGTGGATAATATTTCAAGGATAATGCTATCATCCGGCGAGGCGCATTTCATGGTAAACAATTACGATTATTAATAATTTGCATGGAAGCACACTTGAAATGACGTACTTCACTTCAATTAACACCAAACACGGGCATCCATTTCAAGCTATGAAATGACGATATAAACATAATCAGGCTGATGTGGTTTAAAGAATAACATTTGAAGAAAAGGAAAATCTGGTGATATTTTTGTTCAGGTGAATTGAACAGAAATAATTCAAAGGCATTCCGCTTTTCATTCCAGGAAACAATGCCAATGATATGAAATATCTTGACATGAAACCCCTTATCTTCTGTATTATTATTTTTGCTACAACTTTCAGAGTAGCGATAGTTAGCAGGTCGGTTGATATTAAAAATTGTATTTAATTGTCCTTATAAATTTGCTTCCAGAAGTATTGTATCAATTATAATTCACTAAGAAAACATGCATAGAATATGTAGGGCCTGGGCCTACACACATTTTTCAGTCCCACATCTACGTATTTGGATCTAATTTTTCTGTATTGCTAGAACCTATACTAAAAATGATGAAATGTGTCATTCTAGCAATATAAGTATGGTGAATAGAAGAGTGTACAATTTCAAATTTCTTCGTGTTCCATTCGTTCAAGATCCAAACGTGAAAGCCAGATTAAACTGTACTTTCCACGACACTCTCAGCCTTCGTAACCGGTCGTGCAGCTCTTCGGCTTTTCGGTTTATGAACAGTGAGTTTAATATTCTTAGCGCTTTTAGTCGACTCCGCGTAAAATGTCTGCTGTTCCTGCGCCTTCTTACAGCTCGACCATAGAACTAACACATCATACCATTTCCCTCTGACCTTGTCGTCGAACAAGACGAAGAAAACCGACAACATGATGATTTGAGTTGTGCCCGTTATCAAGAACACATACTCAAAGATGAAATCATTCACAATCACACCCTCCTCGGAGAGGAAATGAAGAGTCCAAGTGAAACCAAACAGGAAGAAAATAAACAAACTAGTACCCAATTTACGTAACTGGACCTTACGTTCATCAAGCCCGTGCCTCTGTAAGTTCTTCGTCTCGCCCCAGCCGAACCAGTTATGAATACGAGCAACAATAGCCAGGAAGATAAAACCATTGATGACTAGTATGAAAGCGGCCGGTGCCTGGACAGTTATCTCGAACGCCAATCCTTCAGGATAACAGAATCCTCGACTGGAGAGGACAGCCACGTATGATCCAGACCGTACAGCGAGTAGGAGACAGATCGGTATTAGAGGAGTTCCCCAAGCAAACAAAGACACTTTCAGGAGTAAATGTTCGGTCGTGGCAGACCCCAACATGGTGAGCAGTCGCTTCAATTGTAAGCCTGACAGAACGAACATCCAACAGAACATGGCCAAGAAGGAGTAATGTCTGAGGATCCCGACAAGCACACAAGCTGAACTGCCGGTATCTATGACGACAAAGTTGGTGATGAAAGTTATTATAAGATTCATAGCTAAAGCGGTGACCATATGTAACAGAATCTGATGGCCAGGGTCACTTCTCCACTCTTTGAACAACGCCGCTGTCATAACGATGAGAATTATAGACAGAACACATAAAATGCATTCGATCAACAGAAGAGCCAGGATTTTGGAATCGTTGGTAATGAATGCCGAAAACCAAGACATTTGATAAAGCATAATACGTGCTAAAGACATGTTGTCATTGAGGCTTGTGGACTTACAACGACATACTGTCATATTGTTCTTAGGTTCCCGTAGGCGAGAACAATCCTTAATATTCCAGGTATTAGAAATCCTATTCCAGGACGCGCAAGACATGACACCACTATAAAAAGGGTTCAGGTTTTCTTTATAAGCAACATCAATCAACCCGGGTCCGATTATTTTATCATCTGTAGGAACTTCATCTAGAATTATTTGTATGACCGTATTCAAGAATGCAGCATCCTCTCCTAGCGAAGACCAGAATAACGGACTGAGAGCAGAGATGGCGACGGCCAAACGCTTATGTCGATACAGTAGATCATCGGTCAAGGTCACAGTGAGTAGAGTAGTAAGTTCCTCATCAGACATTTCCTGGGTTATATTATCGACTGAATTCGACGACCTGATTGGATCTATGTAATAATAACCAAGAGCGATCGGGTCACCAATCAAAGCAATCCCTATTACAGGATCTGGACCGATCAAATCCGACACGAAAAGCTTATTTAGAGGTGTTTCTACATCCGATGTAGCGAAATCATCACCTGAAGTGATGTTCATGTTCCGTAGAATCGCTTCGTAATAACAAGGAATACATAACGACAAATTGATACGAGCAATAGTCTCTGACACATCTACTTGCATGAGATATTTTCCCAGTTTAATGTCCAGCTCGTCCAAGCTATCACTGTCGACGTAGCTTTCCGAGAGATTCTTCAGATAACGCATACTCATCACAACGGTGGTGAGTTGCTCACCGACGCTTTTCAGTCTGGAGAACAGTTGTTCTTCTTCGGTGTCGTTGCAAGGTGTCCAGGATATGTTCCAGTAAGTCGGTTCTGACCACATAGCTTTGTGCAATCGTCCAGAGATATTATAGTTGCATTCCTGAGAAGCGAACGTCTCCCAGTTCCAGACGTTGCTCACGGTGACGGTACCTGGAGAGTAATTGAACATTTTAATAAGGAATAATGATCAAGTCTTCATCTCTTTTCATACATTGTATGGGAATATTGTTGCCATAGTAATTATGTCCCTTGGAGAACAGTAGCCAACCACCGTTTCAGTGCATTGTTGGTCCGGGGCTCACGTGATACGGGCAGTGGTGAACGCGAGAGGGACGCGGATAGGCGGTGACGATTCAGTACATATATATCACGTGGTCCTGTCACACGACTCAAATTGAAAATAGATTCATTTTCAACTTATTCTATTACAAACTCATGCAGATTGCAATCAAATGATACAAAGAATAATTGGATGATTCTTAAATTGATTAAATACGATTACATTGCGTATATTTTCAAGAATCGAAATTTCGGACAGCAAGGCAGTTTATTAGAGCCCTCCTTTCCTTATAACTCCCACCGCCCTGATTGAGGGGTTTGAACATTTTCATCGCTCCAAACCCAATAACCTTGAGGTTAATCAGGGTCCTGATCGATGACGTGTACCCGGATCATAAGCCATTTATAAAGACAATCAGTAACTTACCAACATCTATATCGTCTTTCCATTGCGATTTGCACCACTCCGCCTTCACAAAATCAACAAGCGTGTAGCGGTCATCGAGGACAAGAGGAAGTGCCACAGGTTCAGCGAACAAGTTCCCCCGAGCGAGTTTACAGTAGAAGTCATCGTGTCCAACACCAGGCATCTTACCGACTTGGAACACCACATGCGTATCATTGATCTGCTCGTGGTCCAAGATGATTATGTAGCGAACATCAGCGGTCACATTCAAAAGCTTGTATATTTCTCCAGACATGTGGCTCAATGTTTCTAATGAGACGTTTCCTGGGATTATCACATTGGTACGAATCGTCAACTCAAACAAACAATAGTATCCGAGATCTTTGTTATCTTCCCTCTTTGTCCTTATATTCGATCCAATGTAGCTGGACTGTTCGTCATATTCCCTCTTCTTGCTTGTATTCGAGTCAATGTAGCTTGTGTATTCGACATCTTTCCTCTCTGCCCTCGTATCTGAGCCGATGTAGAAAGCGTGTTCATCATCTTCTCTCTTCTTCCGTGCGAGCGAGCCGTCTTTACGTGGGTCATTGTAAACATTTTGTGAGAGTATGCTTCGCGGCGCCATTTCGCAGATCGCGCACGTGTACCGCTGATCTTCAGGCACAAGACCCATTGTTTCGAGCATCAAGTTGACAGCACCTAACGTGCCTTCGGTCGGTGTTATGGAAAAGCTCATGTCTGACTCAGTCACATCCTGGCGAGAAAAATGAAGGTTTGAATCTTATAGAAAAAGGGGATATACGTCAGACCATATTATATATAAATATCCCTACGGGATAGAGTGGCAGAGCCCTAGTCAAACAATCTAAAGATCTTGGTAAAGTTTTGTATTGTTATGACTGGTAATCCTGCATTCCTGCTAGAAGCGCTGTGATCATCAATAAAATGGTATCTGTCAAAGTTAATCCTGCTAGGATTGCTACTCGGTGATCATAGGCTCTGTCATACGTCCTTGCCTATCTGGAGACGACTTTATCTATAGTCAGTCCATCATTAAATGCCTCACGCGACGTTGCCATTGTTGTTGTGCGCGCAGCATTGAATTAAAATTAATTCGATGCGATCATACATCATACATCACGTCACAAACAATGTGTCGATGGATATGGACGTAAATAGTAATCATTCAATTCAAACGGAAATACATTATCGTCTCACCTCGTTTATGTAATAAAACAGTCCATGGATCCACACCAAGCTATCAGTATCGTCTACGTACATCCCAAGCGGAATCAGCTCATCACCACACAAAGCCTGCTCCTCATTGGTCAACTTATCATAGCTTTTCCTTAGCAGACTGTAACCAGGATAATCAACTTGACATTTCAATCGTATGTCGTCCCACAACATTCCTTTCTCTGAAACGATTCTCTTCAATGGTGCGTTCACAGCTGTGTAGTGGTCTATGCAGATATTAGAGAAGGCTCTGGCGAATAACAAGAGAAACACGAGTAACTGGCTCATTGTTGCGGTTCAAATAAAGTAGAACGATGTTTGAATTTCGAACTACAATGAGAAGTTGGATTGTTGTGTAGTTCAGAGACGGTTGAAGTTATCTAATCGAAAAGACATCGAGTGTGTAGAATGCTTATCGGTTCAATATTTAATAACCAATAATTAAGTGAATAATATTTCAAGGATAATGCTATCATCCTGCACGGCGCATTTCATGGTAAACAATTACGATTGATAAAAATTTGCATGGAAGCACACTTGAAATGACGTACTTCACTTCAATTAACACCAAACACGGGCATCCATTTCAAGCTATGATATGATGATATAAACATGATCAGGCTGATGTGGTTTAAAGAATAACATTTGAAGGAAAGGAAAATCCAGTGATATTTTTGTTGAAGTGAATTGAACAGAAATAATTCGAAAGGCATTCCGCTTTTCATTTCAGGAAACAATGCCAATGATATGAAATATCTTGACATGAAACCCATTATCATCTGTATTATTATTTTTGCTACAACTTACAGAGTAGCGATAGTTAGCAGTTCGGTTGATATAAAGAATGGTATTTAATTGTCCTTACAGATTTGCTTCCAGAAGTATTGTATTAATTATAATTCACTGAGAAAACATGCATAGAATATGTAGGGCCTGGGCCTACACACATTTTTCAGTCCCATATCAACGTATTTGGTTCTAATTTTTCTGTATTGCTAGAACCTATACTAAAAATGATGAAATGTGTCATTCTAGCAATATAACTATGATGAATAGAAAAGTGTACAATTTCAAATTTCTTCGTGTTCCATTCGTTCAAGATCCAAACGTGAGAGCCAGATTAAACTGTACTTTCCACGACACTCTCCGCCTTCGTAACCGGTCGAGCAGCTCTTCGACTCTTCGGTTTATGAACCGTGAGTTTAATATTCTTAGCGCTTTTAGTCGACTCCGCGTAAAATGTCTGCTGTTCCTGCGCCTTCTTACAGCTCGACCATAGAACTAACAAATCATACCATTTCCCTCTGACCTTGTCGTCGAACAAGACGAAGAAAACCGACAACATGATGATTTGAGTTGTGCCCGTTATCAAGAACACATACTCAAAGATGAAATCATTCACAATCACACCCTCCTCGGAGAGGAAATGAAGAGTCCAAGTGAAACCAAACAGGAAGAAAATAAACAAACTAGTACCCAATTTACGTAACTGGACCTTACGTTCATCCAGACCGTGCCTCTGTAAGTTCTTCGTCTCGCCCCAGCCGAACCAGTTATGAATACGAGCAACAATAGCCAGGAAGATGAAACCATTGATGACTAGTATAAAAGCGGCCGGTGCCTGGACAGTTATCTCGAACGCCAATCCTTCAGGATAACAGAATCCTCGACTGGAGAGGACAGCCACGTATGATCCAGACCGTACAGCGAGTAGGAGACAGATCGGTATTAGAGGAGTTCCCCAAGCAAACAAAGACACTTTCAGGAGTAAATGTTCGGTCGTGGCAGATCCCAACATGGTGAGCAGTCGCTTCAATTGTAAGCCTGACAGAACGAACATCCAACAGAACATGGCCAAGAAGGAGTAATGTCTGAGGATCCCGACAAGCACACAAGCTGAACTGCCGGTATCTATGACGACAAAGTTGGTGATGAAAGTTATTATAAGATTCATAGCTAAAGCGGTGACCATATGTAACAGAATCTGGTGGCCAGGGTCACTTCTCCACTCTTTGAACAACACCGCTGTCATAACGATGAGGATTATAGACAGAACACATAAAATGCATTCGATCAACAGAAGAGCCAGGATTTTGGAATCGTTGGTAATGAATGCCGAAAACCAAGACATTTGATAAAGCATAATACGTGCTAAAGACATGTTGTCATTGAGGCTTGTGGACTTACAACGACACACTGTCATATTGTTTTTAGGTTCCCGCACGCGAGAACAATCCTTAATATTCCAGGTATTAGAAATCCTATTCCAGGAAGCGCAAGACATTCTATCATAGTAGAATGGATTAAGTTTTTTAATAAAAGCAACATCAATGAATCCGTTCTCAATTATTTTACCATCTGTAGGCACTTCATCCAGTATTACTTGTATTACTGTGGTCATAATGGTCGATTTCTCTCCTATCGATGCCCAGAATAAGGTACTAACAGCGGAGACAGCAATGGCCAAACGTTTATGCTGATACAGTAGCCTATCAGTCAAGGTCACAGTGATTAGAGTCTCTCTCAGACTATTATCCTCCTGAGAAACATTAGCGTCTGGATTCGATCTCCTGATTGGTACCACGGAAATATAACCACGTGTGAGCCTATCACCAATCAAAGCCATCCCTACTACTGGATCTTCACCGATCAAATCCGACACGAAAAGTTTATTATGGACGGAAGTGGCATTTGATGAAGCGAAATCGCTACCGGATGTTATGTTGATTCGACGCAGAATTGTTTCGTAATAACAAGGAATACAGACTGATAAATTGAGCTGAGCGATTGTCATTGTCAATTCCATGTCCGACATGTATTTATTTAGTTTCCTTTGTAGATCGTCCAAGGCATCAGTATCGACTTGATTCTGGGAGAGATTCTGGAGATGATTCAGGCTCATTTTCATGACGATGAATTTTTCGTCGAAGCTTGTTACTGACAGGTCCAGATAATCTTCGTCTTCTTGAGTGCACGTTGTCCAGGATATATTCCAGTACGTCGGTTCTGACCAGGTGGTTCTGTGCATCCTTCCAGTAGTATTCCAGACGCATTCCTGTGCGGCAAATGTCTTCCAGTTCCACAAGTTTTCGATTGCTACGAAACCTGGAATATAATAAAATAACTCGATTTAATTTTAAATCATTTTGTTCCAAATTGCTATGAGTTACTATTAACTATAAATTACTATGAATCATCATTCATAACAATAGTTAGACTCGACTATTTCGTCATTTGAATATTTTTTTGTACAATTTATTGATATCCATTTCTTAGTTATCATTATTTTATTACAGTGAACTCAAGAAGATTCGAGTCGATGAGTAGCCACTATTGTTAAAATATTGATTATCTGTTCACTTTACCTGCAGACAAGATGTATAAAGCATCTTTGCGAGATATAGTGGGCATATGTATCTTTTGTTTTCTTGATGAACCAAAGGGGTAATTCACCTTCACGATTTTTTTTTCCATGTTCAAAAACAGGTGTAATTGGATCAAAAGCTCATATCTTGAAGATAATTTAATACTTTTTGATTAATATGACATTATATTCCAGTGAATTTAATCAGTTTCAGGATAACACGTCAATGAATGAAAAGAATGTGATGAAATTCATTGACGTATCACCTCAACACTGATTGACTTCACAACAATAGAAAGTCATATTAATTAAAGAGCATAAAATTATCCTGGAGATGTGAGCTTTTGCATTCAATTACACTAGTTTTTGAAAATGGAAAAAAGTAGTAAAGATAAATGTCTCGATTTATGTGAGCACCAATCTCATGTATTTGATGTAAATTCATGTGTACTGGAATGAGTACAATTTAAAATTGGAAAATTAATTAATGAACGTAACAATTATAGTTTCGGACCGTATATACCTACTCTCTTCTTGAGACTTGACCTCTTACCCGTTTCTTGTTGACCTCGAAGTCTTTCTGACGAGCACAACTCCGCGTTTACAACCGAGACCAGCGTGTAGCCTCCATCGAGGGCAACAGGAAACTCGATATCATCACCGATCAGATATGTTTGCATACAGAACATGGAGGAATCATCTTTCAGACCGCAGATTTTACCGACTTGATACAAAAGATGCGTTCCATTGATCTGTTCGTGGTCCAAGATGATTGTTTTGTGTTTATCAGCGGTTACATTCAGATACTTGTAGATTTCTTCTGATATATAGTTCACTGTTTCTTCGGAGACGTTTCCTGGGATTGATACATTGCTCTGGATTGTCAACTCGAACGAGCAATAGTATCCGATGTTTTTGACAAATTCCCTCTTTGTCCTTGTTTTTGACCCGACGTAACGGACCTTCTCCAATTCTTCCCTCTTTGTCCTTGCCTTTGACCCGATGTAAACCTTCTCAAATTCTTCCCTCTTAGCCCTTGTATTTGACCCGATGTAACGGACCTTCTCCAATTCTTCCCTTTTTGTCCTTGTATTCGACCCGATGTAACGGGAGTGCCAGGAATATTCCCTCTTCGACCTCACGTTCGAGCCGACGTACCGGGTGTCGGGGTAGACTGGCTTCGAGAGGACGCTTCGCCGCGCCATTTCGCAGATGGCGCAGGTGAACCGGTCCTCGTCTCCAACGAGCTTCCAAGAGTTGTCGACCAAATTCACGACACCATTCCAGCCGTCGCCGGTCGACGTGGCTTTGAAAGTTATTACAGTCACGTTCTGTTGGGAGAAATGATCATTTTTAGAGAAAATTTGTCTATTTATTAAACAACCTTCGGATTATTATTGTTTGTTAAATGAGTTATTGTATTTTAATTATTCTTTGGGGTGATAAGATCGCCCTTGTGCTGTCCCGTCCGAACGATACTTGCGATGCTGTCTCAGATGAACATATATCAATAAATAATCATTTTACACAATTACAAATTCAAGAATACCCAGGAAGGAATTTGAAAATATACGTTATTGATTTTATTGTTTACATGTAGATTCAGAACGATATGTCCAAGTTTAAGCTATATTTTTGCTCTACAGAATAAGCTCTGTCCAAATTTACCACCCCAAATGAAATAATCAATAACAATTTGACTCATTCAACCGAACATGAATAGTAAATAATTGAGTCTAGGGATACGCAATGGTGTACTTTTAACTGAGATAACGTCAAGAATTAGATAAGATAACCATCTAACTACCAATGTATTGAAAATTGAAATGTTCTTACCGCAAATGTGTAATACAGCGGGCCAGCATTCCACCGCAGCGTTCCATCATTATCTACAAACACCCCAAACGGCACCACCTTATCACCACACAGCGCCCTTTCAGCCTTGCTCAACTTATCATAGCTCTCCCCCAGCACACTGTAACCAGGGTGAACAGTTTCACATTTCTCCACCATCTCGTCCCAAAGCAAACCTCTCTTAGAAGTAACTGTTTTCATTGTTGCGTTAATAGGGCTGTAGTAATCTATGCAGATATTACAGAAGGCTCTGGCGAGTAACAAAACAAACACGAATAACTTGTTCATTGTTGCGGGTTGAATCGAGTAGGCGTTCTAAAACGATGTTTGAATTTCGAACTATTTCAAATTACGATTGTTTTTCAATCTTCGGTCAAGTGTCGTTACTCATTGTTGAAAGAGAAAGACAACAATGTGCACCGAATGACAATAACCAATTAGTTCGCTGTGTTGACGATTGTTATGCATTCGTTACTCGACAAGTAACAACATAATGCGCCTCTAAACCGCAATATGGTCGACGAAATGTTACAAATAAACTGTCACAAATGTTATATTCATAATAAATGACATTGATGATATGGGCATGCGCTCTAACTTGTGACTTTTAAACAGTTCCACTTTTTAACAGTGACAGCGTAACTGCTACTTCAACTGTCGAGTTTGACAGTAGCCAATCAAGACAGTTGAAGTAGAAATGTAAATCAAGTGCCTACAGTCATCTTATCTAATGAATTGTTGGCGGTCGATATGTAATGTCCAATAATTACACGAGTTTTGAAGATAATGCTATCGTCCGAAGAGGCGTACTTCTATGTACTACACAGGAAAACAAACAGGTATGTAATTAAAATGTGACGTACTTTACAGTCATTATAAGCGAACACGCGACAATGTTGCACGCTTAAGAATCCATGGGAGTCGATTGATGAGGAATATCAGTTTTGTGGTGATAACTTTTTAGCGGTCTGAGATATCGAAATTCTGATAAAGAAGAAACACGGATAATTTCAATACCTTCAAGATGGTGTAATTAATAATTATTCAACCCAAATTTGTAATGAAGATTTTTAGTGATTTCTGAAGGGTATTTGCTTCGAAGAATGATCTAAAGTGGAGATCGAAACGTCGAATTTAAAGAGACGTGACGGAACGGAATATCAGGTTTTGTGTTAATTTTTTGTGCTTAAGAAACATTTTTTAACCGTATACGCCTGACAATTGTACGATATGAGATAATTACTCAATACTCACACCATATGGAAGGTATTATAAATATCTGTGTTTCATTGTTAAATCAGAATTTCGTTATCTCAGACCGTTCAAAAATTACCACAAAAACCGTTCCGTCGCGTCTCTTGAAATGAATTCTCGACGTTTCGATCTCCACTTGAGATCATTCTCTGAATCAAATACCCTTCAGTATAATCACGAAAAATCTTCACTATAAAAATCCAGCCACGTAAATTTTTCTCTCGTGTGTATTGACAAACAGCAAATTAAAGATACGAAAGTTGGGTTGAGTGATCACTCACGATAAGCACCGTACAGGAATGAGTACCTACATTTACTTCATCATCCGATGATCCGTACCCCCAAATAACCTAGCTTAAGGTGGGGTTTACATAGCAATAGTAATCTCATCATGGAATAAGGACATAAGCAACAAGGCGAAGGAAGGATTATGGTGGTGAAGGGGTAAGAAGAAAGAGGGGATGTTAATAAATACATCGAGTGTTCTATTTCACTGTTGGCTACACACACTTCCTACTTCCTGTCATGCGCACAAGTGCATCAAAATGCAACATTCTATTTTCAAAAAAAAAAATCCTTTTAGTCGGAAGCTAAACGATTTATGACGTATCTTGTTTGAACTCAAAGGAGAAGTAATATGAAAAAAAATAAGAGTTCGAATATTTTTTTATTTCAACTGTTCAGTATGAATGCTTTTTACTCACCCACTCTACCGTGGTTTTGCTTTGAAAGCGTTTCGTTTTTTTTCTCGACTAGTCTCGCCGACAAAAAGGCACGACATCTCGAACACGTGTTTCGAAATTCGAACGTATTTCAATAGGAAAGTGAATAGAAAAAACCACGGCCCCCTCGATGAGGAAAATAGAAGTGTTATGCGGGTGCCATAGATTGACACGTTCTACACACAGATGTACGACGTTGGGGTAGAAAGAAATACAGGAAGTTGGACGTTTTTTACACGGTATTCAGTCTCGATTTCCGTTTTGATGGTTAATTCGAAAATGGAATGAGATCTCATCAGACTGGGAGATTAGAATTCCTTCAATTCCACTTTTCCATTCATCGAATCATGTTTTATTGGGTGTGTGGTGAGATCCCACTTTCTGGCCATCTGTAGCCTTGATTAGGTAACAATTTATGTAAAGTTCTACGTGAAAATAAAAATATAATGACGAGTAAAATGACAATGATATGAAGAGAGAGAGAAGAGTTTGGAGAGCATCTGACCGGCCAAAAGAATGTCCCGGGTTCGAGTCCCGGTCGAGGCGTATATTGTATAACATGAATATTACATCATATATATATATATATATATATATATATATATAGTGATTGGCCAGCCGTTACGAGCGTGTCTGTCAATGAACGTGGCAGTACGGCCCGTGCCTATATTATATTATATATTGTGATTGGCCAGCCGTTACGAGCGTGTCTGTCAATGAACGTGGCAGTAACGGCCCGTGCCGTGTCGTTCATCATCTGCCAGTTAAAACACTATTATTAGTGACACTTCGTATCTCCACTAGCGACACCACAACCTGGGTGTCAGAGTTGCACTACGCACATATATTGGTGGTCCTTCCTCTCTGGTAGCGCGTCAGACCGGCAATCTGGAGATCCGGGTTCAAGTCCCGGGGGAGGTCGCGATTTTTGAACAGTTTTGAATCATACCATTATAATAACCTACTGATGGTTAATCAGAAAGTTGTTAAAATAATATATATATATATATATATATATATATATATATATATATATATATATATATATATATATATATAAAGGTACTTCATAATCTTTTCTTCCATAAAGAGAAAAGCAATATACGGGTAGGCCTAGGCCTATTCCTGTAATTTGTGCGGATTCTTTCTTCTGTCTACATTGACATCTCTAGTCTTCGTAGAAGATATCTCGCACAAATCATGATAAACCAGTCCACTACTTGATCAAGTGAACGTCGAGGACCACAATCATCCTAATCAAAATATAACTAGTACTGTATTCACCACGCAATACTGAAAGAGCCAACAGTTAACCCTCATGTTTCCTAGCTCAGGAGAGAGTCTGCGTTAGGAATGAGCAAGAGTTGCGTATCCATACAGCTATATAATAAGATACAATTCATAAATTTTAAAAATCTTGTTAAATTTGTTTTCGTCCATCCACCCTTACACGTATTCCCACGATCTCCCCGAAATGTCCCTGAAACTACCCCTATATACATCGGGTCTGTTTGACCTTCGACACTAGTTTCCAGGGGATGTTTACACCCTCAGGCCATCACTGTCACTCAGTGTGATATTTTAACAAATATCTCTTCCCCCCCTCAAGTGTTACAGACTGCTACCCCTGTGAGTCTACCGCCCACACAGCTCTGGTGGGCCGCATATTGCCTGGCTGGGCGAGGAACAGAAACCACGTGTAGGTGATAAACACGGTGTTTAGATCTGCTGTGGTTGTAGCCAGTAGTAACTGTCACTTCAGAGATACAACAGAGATCAATATGACTTGGTTCAATATGTATCTTTTAGATATGATTAGGAATTATAATAATAGATACTAACTAGAAACACACAGAATATGCGTTTAGAAAACTATATACACCTTGATCATATAAAATAAACTTCATTCGACACCAACGAATCTAGGGAGCAGTGAATCTACCACTTTCTGCTATTATTTCTATCTAGGCTTATTCGATGAATAAAAAAACATTTAGGGCCCGTTTTACGAATAATAAATTTGTTGATGAAGCTATTAGTGGATTAGCTTGTTATTACCCTTGGTCACCAATGTTATTTCTGTACCCCAATTGATAATTAGCTTGATCAACACATTTCTGCTATTGGTAATATGGGCCCTTATTACATTATTTTCTTCAAAACGGCTGAAATTTCCAATAATGTGTATTAGTTTCTTGTTTACATTTAAGGAAAATTTGAATTATATTGGAGAGATTTTATTATTCAATTTTTTCCGCCCAGCCTAATCTTATCAGGTTTTTATAGAGTTTGAGATGATGTTTCTCAAAAATGGTCCAACCGATTCGACCCAAAAACTACACAGTTCCAAGTTGGATAAGTTTGGGTACACAGAAAAAAAAAATTAAATCGATCAGTTTTTTTCCTGGCCTGTATGCCACGTACAAAATTACAAACGAAATTAAAAACACGAATTCCATTTTTCTCGTTACTTGAAATGGAAGTCTTTGCTACGCTCATCCAATTATTCCCCTCCAAGTTAGTCGACACCAACTGTAAATAACTCGCTACACTTCTGTTTGGAACGTTTTGTAAACTCTCGTTTCCTAGATTTCTTCCTACCCTTGTTTTTATACGACTCCTGCCGCTGCTCCCGAACATAAAGCTACCCCCCCCCCCCCCCAAGTGTTACGACCCCCCCCCCCCCTTGAATAACCCGCAGTGGTGAACCGCACATTAACCTACTAAACTAAACAACCGGCCATGTGCTGTTTCGACCCGAACTGTTTCGTTTCCTACATTCCTTGTTCCTTGTTTTATCTCTTCTTCTTCCCCCCCTGTTATCCTTGCGGGATCATCCGCTAGGACTGGATTGAAGAGTTGTGCTTATCAAGGGGAAACTACACACGGCGTGAAATGTTCAGTGTCAACGTGACATATAAACGATCGCAGTGGCTTTCCGTATGTATTGTATTGAATTGTAGATTGTATTTTATTACCAACTTGGGAAATACCAGTTTTTATAGAGGCTAACATATCCGGTGGTTGAATGATGAACAACCCAAGTCTAACCTAATTAACCTAAGTATAAAAAAGATAGTAGAAAATTGAATTAGGGCCCATATTACCAATAATAAAAATGTGTTAATTAAGGTAATTAATCAATTGCAGTACAAAAATAACATTGGTAACCAAGGGTGATAACAAGCTTCCACTAATTATCGCTTAATCAACAAATTTATTATTCGTAAATCGGGCCATTAGTAAAATAAGGATAAAAAAGTTCAATTGAATAATACTAGGAGTGTTGGAAGTGAGACGTGGTTGAATATATTGTTGGGAGAGGAAATAACACCACTCGGAGAAGTGTCGTCTAAAAGACTGTCGATCCAAGAAGGAGGCTGTGAGGACAATTCGCTGGCAAAAATATCGAGTGTTGCTGCTACATACCAGCGATCTTTCATCCAAGTTGAATGGAAGTTACCAAGTTACTGCCCCCCCCTCCCATCCCGTCCCCCCCCCCCCCCCCCCCCCCAATACATAGTCGAGATATATATGTATTATTGATTTTTTTTGCCGCCCCGGTGGCTAAGTCAATTGTTGCTAACGGTAGTAACTGAAGTCACCGTCGGGCGTGGGTTCGAGTCCCGCATGGGGCATGGGTTTTTGTAAGCGTCCTTTCACCTATCATCTCTTCATAGTTTCATTATCACCCGCTCATTCGTACCCCCGTATAACCTAGCTGTTGGTGGGGTCGTTAAGCAGCATTAAAAAAAATATATATGTTACGTTTTTCAAATGTGATTCGAATCTTATCTTCTATGTCATCTCATTTTTCATCACCTTTTCTCTTTTCGTTTCCATCACCTTTTCTCTCTGTCCATGGTCGAGTCGGTAATGCAGGAGTCCAGCTCGTCGAGTCGGTAAAGCAGAGCAGCCAGCTGTGACATGATGTCGGCTGGGAATTGTTGGCTCCTCAAGACAATAACATGTAATGGTAATAAATGTTCAGATGAAACCATGTTTAGTTGCTAACGTGGGATATCCGGTCTCGAACCATTCTCTCTCTCTCTCTCTCTCTCTCTCTCTCACTCTCTCTCTCTCTCTCTCTCTCTCTCTCTCTCTCTCTCTCTCTCTCTCTCTTAAAATATTCATATCTAGTTATCACCCGAAAAAACTGCATTTAATTATTGAGAATATGACAATTAAGTTTAATTTTATTATTTCACAAAAGACTGTTAGAATATAATTTTTGGTATTGATATGTAACACCCTATTGATCGAATAAAAAACAAGCAAATCTCTCTCTCTCTCTCTCTCTCTCTCTCCCTATTACAAGCAGACCTAGCTGTCAATAGATCTAGTCTCTCGGTAATAGGAAACCAGCATGATAATAACACCCTCCCCTCCCCTCCCCTCCCCCCCCCCCCCCTCCCTTCATCACGTGACACTGAATAGCGGCGAGTGTTTGTGACACCTGAATGTCCGCTCGGCCGTCCCGCCCCGCGAGTCAGCAGCGCCGACCGGGGGTGTCGAGACGGTCCCCATGGCAACCGGTCGGTGCAGGGGATCCTCGAGCAGAAGATGTGTTTCATTTACGCGCTGGATTGATTGAATTGTGTACGAAACAAGGTGTCGGTTTGTTGGAGGTGCAATTGTATCCACGAGTCTCTGAGCGACCGTTCTTCTCTGTACCACACCACTAGCGCGCGGGTGGTTCGAGCCTTCATCTCTCGTGTGTAACCGTCCCCTCTATCCCTCTCCTCTTTCTTCACTCCTCTTCTCTTCTCTCCTGTTCTTTTCTCTCCTCTTTTCTCCTGGTCTCTTCTTCTCTTCTCTCCTTTCTTCACTCCTCTTCTGGTCTCTTCTCTTCTCTCCTCTCCTCTTTTCTCCTGGTCTCTTCTTCTCTTCTCTTCTTTCTTCACCCCTCTCCTGTTCTCTCCTCTTCTGGTCTCTTCTCTTCTCTCCTCTCCTCTTTTCTCCTGGTCTCTTCTTCTGGTCTCTTCTCTTCACTCCTCTTTCTTCACTCCTCTCCTCTCCTCTTGTGTTCGAGTTAGGAGTGTCAGTGATCTGTCACTGCCGGTATTTACCCTCGGTTGTTCACGCTCCCGTGAAGCGAAGAGTCCCGGCGAGTCCGAAGCACCATGTCCTCACGTTCCTCGACCTGGTGCCATGGTGCTTATGGTGCTCGAACCACTTTCCCAGCTTACATTCAACCTTATCTCAGACTTGCTTCGCCAACAAATCGAAACTTCTTTCCAACTTATACTTTTAAACGTTTTCTCGACTTTTTCCGAATCTTTCAACAACCATTTCCCAAACTATCTTCCAACTTATTTCCACACATTCCACTCAATTATCCACAAATTTTCTCCAACATTTCGTACAATTCTTTAGCAACTCCACACAATCTGTCCACATTATTCTCCGCCCTAACACCCCGCTTGCAAAGGTCTGTCAGTCAGTACACCACCATCAGATAAGTTCCACTCAGTCCGGTCGATAAAAGTAGACAGTTGCTATGACCGATCGGGCACGCCACCCCCTGCCAGCCGACGCATTGCGTGCCAGTGGCTAGCACGCTTCAACCGTCTGTCAGGAGACCGAGAACGTGTCTGCGAGTCGGTAGCTCGGTCAGCTGAGGCACCGCTTCAGTAACTGGAGTCTTCAGAAAGCCACGCCTTATGCGGGACTCGAACCGACGCCCAATCAGATCATAAAGCGGTGCCTTAGCTAGGTGAGCCACGGCGAGATGTTCAGTGGAAATACTATAAGGCCCGGTTTTACGAATCTTAGTTAAGTACTAATCCACTAACTATTTGTTAAAGGTACAAAAATATCACATGTAACCAATGGTGATAACAAGTTAATCCGCTAACTATTGCTTAATCCGCTAACTATCGATTCGTAAGACTGAACCTGAGTACTATAGTAGCTTATATCAGCTTATAGTATATATAGTATCTAGCTTATAGCTTGTAGTAGCTTTTATTATAGTATATTAGTAATATAGTAGTACCATTGCCTGAAGAGATACTCAAGACGTCCCACGTAAGTTACTTTACGTGATTCAAAACCCTTTCATTATTACCTGAAGTTACTTCAACCATCGCTACACTTTCCTAGAGCGCTGCTAGCAGTCAAGCCAGGCAAGCATCCATCTTACCGTCGACTGAAACACAATCACCGAAACGATTCTGAGCTCTCTTAGCGGTGATTGCAGGAACTACAGGGTGTGGGGAGGGTAGAGACAAAGGAGTGGGGATGAATCTTAATTTAACGTTAGGTGAACTGTCTTTGCATCTCTTCAGTCTATGGTAGTACTATTACCAGTGGGTTGCACAGGGCGTCAATCTGACCTGCTCTAGCCCGCCGTATTCCGTGTGGTCCCCCCCCACCCCCACCCCCCACCAACCCCCCCCCCCCCCCCCCCCCCACACACATCAGGGGCTGAGTGGTTGGGTGCGTGTGACAGACGCACTGGCGGGCCAGGGGGGAGGGGGGCCAGGTTCGAGCCTTTGACAGACCCACGAGAGAGGGAGAGAGAGAGAGAGGGAGAGAGAGAGAGAGAGAGAGGGAGGGAGAGAGAGAGAGAGAGAGAGAGAGAGAGAAAAATGACAATATCAGTTTTTTTGTGATAACTTTTGAACGGTATGAGATATCGAAATTCTGAAGACGAGGAAACACAGATATGTGCAATACCTTCAAGACGGTGTATGTAATAACTATCTATCTCACATCGTCTGATTGTCAGGCGTATTCGCCTGACAATCAGACGATTTGGGATAAAAAGTTATTACTCACACCATCTTGAAGGTATTGAAAATATCTGTGTTTCCCCATTTTCAGAATTTCGATATCTCATACCGTTCAAAAGATCGCCAAAAAACTGATATTCCACTAAATCAACTCCCATGGACTTACAAATACTAAGAGCCCATATTACCAATAATAAAAATGTGTTAATTAAGCTAATTAATCAATTGCAGTACAAAGATAACATTGGTAACCAAGGGTAATAACAAGCTAATCCACTAATTATCGCTTAATCAACAAATTTATTATTCGTAAAAACGGGCCCTAACAAAAATATAGGTTAAGGTAAGGTAGAAAATTAAGGTAGAAAATAACTGACGTAACCAAGGGTGATAACAAGCTAACCCACTAATTATCGCTCCTGATCCTGATAACCCTGAAAGATCCTGATAACCCTGAAGGATCATGAAAACCTCTGAAATCTCGCTCTTGCCTTCTGTCCCTTGTTCCCCATCTCCCATGACGCTAGAACACGTGCCCTGGGATTCCCAAAACCTCTCTCGAAAGACGACCGTGTTTCATTTCTATTTCATTATTATTAGATTACCCCCCCCCCCCCCCCCCGCCGTGCATACAAAGTGCCTTCTAATGCACATCCCCTCATCCCACCGCCCTCCAATAAGCAAATACATGTCTATTGTTACCGCTAGCCGGGCTCTAATTGAGTTAGTTACTCGTATGTCATCTAGCGGATGTCAAATAGAACTCAGGAATCGGATTTTGGATACTGTGAAGGTTTTAAGGTGGTGCTTGCATGGTGATTATGAAAATGGAGACATTTACCTTGAGTATTTTTTTTTTTATGTTCAGGAACCTGTGTAATACTTTGAAAAGTTCACATCTCCAAGATTATTTTATGCTCTTTAATTAATGTGATTTTTTTTTTACATCAACGGCGGTCATTTCATCACCCTTTTTTCGTTCTATCGTTTTTTCATATTTTTTTCTTTTCAATTTTCAAGAAATATAATTATCTACAAAAGCAATTGAATCATATTTTATCCAATAAATCAATTAAATTCA
>OU015474.1:772309-907309 GCA_907164805.1 Brachyptera putata | reverse complement strand
TATATTTATTGGATGTTTGAATTGTTTCACATCATCCATTATATCCGTCTTTTTCGTTTTTCTAATTTAATCATACCTTTCTTCTTTTCTTATTTATATATTTTTTACCCTCCCCAATATTTTCTTGCGATATCTAAATACTTTTTCATTCTTAATTTATTTGTATCTCTAGTTTGTTGTATCCATTTTCATGCACTATTTCAAATGGAGAATTTTAGCTATGCATAAAAATTGTTCACTTTTTCTTTTTGCCCTTCGAGTTACTCGAACTATATCTACGGTTATGAGTTCATCAACTGGGTTGTTGAATTTTAAGCCCCTCAAGCGCGCCCCACAGTATATAGTGTTCTCTCTCTTACACCCAGCCCCACAGTATAGTGTTCTCTCTCTCAGTCGCGTGACTTATCCCTCTGAGGACGTCTTGCTAGTGGTCAGTGACCAACTATAGGAATACAAGAACCAGCATAAATACAGGTACACAACGCGCCTTGAATAATTATTATTGCTATTATTAATAACGTTTCTCTCTCTCTCTCTCTCTCTCTCTCTCTCTCTCTCTCTCTCTCTCTCTCTCTCTCTCTCTCTCTCATCCCCTGCTGATATCCAGCTATTCTCCCCATAACTCACGCGGTCAGGTCAGCGTGGAGAGGTCGACACCCACGACCGTCCATGTTGGCATATAGGGGGAGACGGGCGATCGGGACCGCCAACTCACGACTCGCATAGTTCGAATCATGGAGGTGGGGTACCAACGTACTAAACTTAAAACGTGACATATAAAACCTGTGCATGTTTTTAGTAGTTTATATAAATTTTAAAATTTATTTTTTAATTGGGTAATTCATTTCGATGTGTCACATTACATTATTTAATGTTCTATTCAAGTTTCTTCAATTTTTGTTTGTTTTTATTTATTTTTCGGCGCTGAAAAGTCAACTGTTTTATAACTTTAAGCAATACGTAACATTGATTTATTTCAGCCTTATATTTTGCATTTTTTAACTATCTCAGATCTATCTTTGATGATTATAAGCTCAATTTCAACAGGTTTTGGAAAAATATTATTCAATTTGAAAATACAAGGAGTGACGGCCCGAGAGGTTAATATGATTAAACCAAAAATGTTTTTCAATGTATAAAGTCAAGATGAATTCAAAATGAAAATGAATGAAAAAACAAATAAAATATATTGAAAAGGAAAGGGGAGACCTTGCTTGCATCCAGTAGGTCTTGAGTGTGCGATGCATGCAACAAGCAGGTTGCCATTAGGACAACAGCGGGGTGTCGCACGCCCAGGTATTCGCACGCCCAGCTTTTCGCACGCCCAGGTATTCGCACACCCAGCTTTTCGCACGCCCAGGTATTCGCACGCCCAGCTTTTCGCACGCCCAGCTTTTCACACGCCCAGATTTTCGCACACCCAGCTCTTCGCACACCTAGCTTTTCGCACGCCCCGCTACGCTCAGATTTTCCCAAGCCCAGCTACGCTCAGCTTTTCACACTCCCAACTTTTCGCACGCCCAGATTTTCGCACTCCAGCTTTTCTACTCGGTACTTCAGCTCGGGTACTGGGGGAGGTGCAACCAACTTGAGGGGGACCCGCCCACGGCGTAACGTTTTCAGTGTCAATATAATATATAAGCGATCGTAGTAGCTTTCCTTCTGAACATATTATACTGGAACTGCTTCACACCAATCAGAGAAGTATCTTATAAATTACTTTCCATCCGTAATGAACATACACAATATGTAACGTGTAATTTGTATGTAACGGTACGCTGTGGGGTAAGAATATTGAGTGTTACTGTTACATACAAGTGATCTTTCCACCTTTTTTATTATAAAATTTGACTCATTACCATTTTGGACAAATATTGTCTGCATCTTGTGATGTATTTGATGATATTCCATCTTGCACGGTTCTAGTTTTATGTACACTCATATCTGTGAAATCACCCTGGCGGGAACTGTCTACCCTACGGACACTGGGGACGCCTTAAGAGTACATAGGAGTCGATTTAGCGGAATATCAGTTTTTTGGTGATAACTTTTGAACGGTGAAAGACATCGAAATTCTGAAACCGATATAACACAGATATTTTCAATATCTTCAAGATGGTGCAAGTAATAACTATTTATCTCACATCACATAATTGTCAGGCGCATACGGCTAAAAAATGTGTATTTTGAAGTGTACACGTTTGACAGTCAGGCTATTTGAGATAAATAGTTATTATTTACACCGTTTTGAAGATACTAAAAATATCTATCTTTTAACGTTTTCAGTATTTTGATATCTCGTACCTTTTAGAAGTTATCACCAGAAACCTGATATCCCGCTAAAGCTATACTCCCACGGACTGTTAAGAATGCACACATGTGTGTATAATGCTTCACTTGGCTGATGTGATCAAGCCAAGAAAGCTTGAGATATCATCTCTAAGCTGTCACAGACTCCTGATTCATCTCATGCTGGACCGATAACTCTTGTAATCTCCTAGCAACGAGACGTCTCGAGACCCGCGACCGTTGCACGCGGGACGGTCGCTCGGCGCCTGATATTAGTGTGTGGCCGAGTAACCCAATACTGGTGTTGTATTGTGTTACTGGGTCTGGTCGTGTGACGGGGCCGAGCGACCGTCTCTCTGCTGTGACAGCGTGGGCGATCGAGGGTTTCGATCCGGCATGTGAGGGATCAGATGTGTGTGGGACATTCTTGAATATTTTATTACTAGGTTTGGGTGGCAGAGATTTAGATGTTTCTATGAAATATGCTTGCAGAAAGTTGTTTTCGAAAAAGCAAAAAATAAAGTATATATATTTTTTTTTTCTTCATCAACATCGAAACTTGATACAAAATTATTTTTCCCTAATTGAGGTAATGGATGAAAGGTAGGATCGTTTGGACGGGGCACCACAAGGGCGATCTCATCACGTCACGGAATAACTAAAATAACTAAAAGAAGATTGTGACAGGGGGAAGCAACCCCTGGCACAATCTAATTGATTTCCTGGGCTCGAGAAATATATATTCATATCAAATATTCATACATTATATATATTTTCATATGAATAGGGTCTATATTACTTTTTTAAATACTTAAATCAATCATATTTTAATTTCACGATTATTCGTCTTTTGAAATTGACTAAAACTTCATTTCGACGAATGTTCACATAACTATAGAGAACCTAACCAGAAGAATTTGATCCCCACATCCAACCCATTCATCTCGCCCCTCTTCTGAAACACCTTGAACCGACACTTCCTGGCTCGCCGTTGTTCCCGGCGTCTCGGTCGGCCAGGACAACGGCCTAGGGCAGGGCCGGACCGCGTGGCCCCGCTTACCCAACTCTCCCCTAACGAGACGCGACACACACATCGGCTCGAGTTACGCCACAGCTACACGGGGGGGGAGGGGGTAGGGGGGTTCACACAGAGTGCCTGGTGTTGGCTGGATAAAGACGCTGAGTGACGCGCGGGGACTTGATTCGCAGCCCACTAGATGTGTGAGGAATGTTTTATTGGAGAGAATGTCATTGAAATTTGTCTTTATTTTTAATAATTACATCATATTAGGAATATTCATGTTGGAAATCTTTTATATTTTTATCTCTCTCACTCTCTCTGTCTCTCTCTCTGAATATATGGATATACACTCACAAAAATAATATATATATATATATATATATATATATATATATATATATATATATATATATATATATATATATATATATATATATATATATATATATATATATATATATATATATAAAGGCCCTATATACATATATATATTTAGGTATAACCTCACATGGTTCTACCACTGAGCTACCAGTGCTGATTAACGTCTCTCGACCAGTTATGAGCGATAGAGCCAGAGAGAGAGGGCAAGAGAGAGAGAGAGAGAAAGTGAGAGAGAGAGAGAGAGAGAGAGAACAATGGTTTGACAGGGTGAACACAGTGGCCCGGCCCGGGGTGTTGTACCGAGGGAGGGGGGGAGGGGGGGTAATTGAATTAGTACGTGTGAAGTGAATGCGGGGGGGAAGGGGGGAGGGGGAGGGTAATGGAGGGTGAAATGGCTGCTGTGCTCCGTACAGCATCTAATCTGTTCCTCTCTCGCTATACCCAGTTTTACATTGCTTAGAAAACTAGGAAAACTAAGGAACATCCACAAAAGTTGACAACTACATGGTAAATACACGGACTTGAACATAGGCGCTAAATGACCTCGCTGTCCACGCGCCTTGGAACCCCAACAATCAATCAATCTTAATAATAATACTGTTGTTTTGCTGAATGCCCAATATCCTGACAGCTGTCACCATTTTGTTGCGAATATCCGCACATTCCGTCAAGTTGTCTCCTTTACATTCTATCTCTCTCTTTCTAGTCCAGTTACGCCCACTATCGTGTAAACTAGGAAAACGCAGAATGTGCGTTGTGAGATGAGCGTAGAAATATGGAAATCTGGGATTAAAAAATATTTTGTCAGCTCAATCTACATCTACAGACCTTGGATTACGGTACTTCAAATGTTTGAAAACCTTACCTGCAACTTGTTGCTATTTATAGAGCAACCTGTCGCATATACACTTTGCATTACATGTTTTGATCCTGATATTCGATGAAATGTATACTTTTATTGCGTTTTCTTCGTTCTGTCTCATTCGATTTTTGTACAAATTATTGAAAATGTGCATGATAGTTGTTTTCACATTCTGCATGAATTTGAAAGTTATTGAATAATTTTCGTTTTTTGTGGAGAACCGACAAAAAAAAAAAAAAAAAAAAAACGAACACCAATTTTTTTCAGTATGTCAAATTGAATCCTCGCTAAAGCTCGTCTAATTATCCAACCAAGAAAGGTTCCAGACTTATAGAGATCTTGTCGAGAGCAGTGCTTGTACTTGTAAGAGTGGCTACTTGTAAGCAGTGCTTACGCTGCGTGAACGATTACCGGGTTAGCGTTGCTCTGAGAATCCCACGGGTATATAAACGTGAGAAACTAGTCCATGGGAGGCGAGTTAGCGGAATAGCAGTGTTTTGGTGATAACTTTTAGGACGGTGTGAGGTATCGAAATTCTAATGAAAAAGAAACACGGATATTGTCAATGCCATTAATATGGTGTTAGTAATAAGTAATAACTATTGATTGCCAGGCGTATACGCTGGACAATTATGCGATATTGGATGAATAGTTATTAGGCCTACTTACTTTCTTGAAGGTATTGAACATATCTGTGTTTCCTTGATCCTTTGTGTATGTACCTATATATATATATATATATATATATATATATATATATATATATATATAATCATATTATGTATATATATATAATAATTCCACGTCATTTTTTCTTCTGAAACCTGCCAAACATTTCAATTGCTTCGATCCGTGGCAATGAAGCGTGACAATTAAGAAGTATAACAAAGGTACGGTAGTATCAGAACCTCGCTGGAATAATTGCTCGAGCCACTGAACGAAGCCAATCAAGTATTTTTAATCAAGTTTTTCTCTCTTCTCAGTCCCCCCCCCCCCCCCCCCCTCCTAATTATTAGTGATCTAATATTTGTATAACGAGTTTAGTAATGGAATCAATCAGCCCTGGCGTCCGTTTAGTGTACTACAGGGTGATCGACAACGCGGACATTCGATCGACTCACATCGGCAGCCTTTAAACTGTCCTTGTACGTCACAACACGCGCACGTTGTTGTTGTTGTTGTTGTGCGCATCCTAAATTAACTGCAATCACACAAATCTTCTTTTTTTTAATAATATCGAAACTTAACAAAAAACGAAACATAACAATAGCTAGTTAGAGAAACTCGACGAGAAAATATGAAAAAGTGAACAATTTTTATGCATATAAAATAACGAAAATTCTTTAGTGCACGAAAATTGATACAACAAACTAAGGATACAAATAAATGAAGAATGAAAAAGTATTCAGATAGATCAGAAGAAAATATTAGAAAGGGTATAAATAATATATACTTTTTTTTTAATAACATCGAAACTTGATACAAAATCACTGTGCCCAATTAAGGCTAAGGATAAAAGTACCCAAATCTAACCAATTTATTGAACCTTACCCATCCACACTAACCTGACCCAACAAATATCCTAAACTAATCCAACCCAAAATGATACCATAGACTAAACAGATAAAAAAAGAATATATTATAACTATCACACCAATAGTATAGAACAAGAATATACAAAGAATATATAAATATATCACACCAGAATACTAGGTTCCCGGATCTCCAGGAAACAAGCTGGGCAGGCGTGTTTCATCCTCTTCTTCATCCTCCATGTCTCCCCCCCCCCCCCGTACCAACTCCCTCCACCTTGTACTTTGTTCCTTTGGATATAATTAAAACATTTTTTTTTCATTTTCTTCGGTTTTCAAGATGGAATGAAAGTGCCTGGAAGTGATTACTGATCACACTGTGCTCCGATTGGTCGTGGTATCGAGCTCGGGACGGGCGTGTGGGACCCCCGGTCGACGTCGGGGTGGCAGGAGTCCAATCAGGAGGGAATTAACGGGCTTGCAAGACAACGCCTTCGACTGTCAAACGTTACCTGTTGCTAGCACAACGACCGGGGGTTCTCGCCCCACACACGCGCGTGGGACACCCGGTCGTCATGGGTGCAGGCCTGCTTGCGGGGGTGCTTGGCACTTCAGTACTTCGAGTACCCATAATAGATTATTATGGAGCCGCCCCGGTGGCTCAGTCAACTATCGCTAGCGGTAGTAACTGAAGTCACCGTTGGGCGTGGGTTCGAGTCCCGCATAGGGCATGGGTTTTTGTAAACGTCCTTTCACCTATTTACACTTCATCATTTCATTATCACCCGCTCATTCGTACCCCCGTATAACCTAGCTGTTGGTACGGTAGGGTCGTTAAGCAACATTGAAAAAAATATATCATTATGAGAATGACTTCAATAACTCTCTGGTCAATATATATTTGTACAGGGGTCGATGTGTATTGTTGTCGATAGGTTTTACGGTTTTTTCACTTACTTGATATGCTCTACTCTCGCGACGTTTCGGGAAGATTGTAAGATGGGAAATTTAATCTTCCCGAAACGTCGCGAGAGTAGAGTATAACAAGTAAGTGGAAAAACCGTAGAACCTACCGACAATATATATATATATATATTGTATACATATCATATTTATGATATATTTGATGTATACATTGCCGGCCAATAGGCGTGCAGAGGTCTCTTAGAAGCGTGTGAAGCTAGTAACACAAGCAGATCGTCTCAACAAGAACAAGCATCATTGATAACACGATCATTACCCCCGCTCGTCAATAGGTCCAGCCGCTCGAGCGACCGTCCCCCCTATCCCACACCACTAGCGCGCGGCTGTTTCCAGCCTTCATGTGGGAGACGGTCGCTCGACCAGGTGATTAAAGCCAGATGCCGGGCTGGTCGGAGAGATGGGCTCGATTAGACGTGCTGTTAGAGAGTTGAAGAGAGGAGAGGATTTAAACGTCGCATTTCGTGGCTGTTGGCTTCTTACAGAGGAGGGTCGGAAGTGCATGAAGACTGCCACTCGCTCTTCTCTCTCTCTCTCTCTCTCTCTCTCTCTCTCTCTCTCTCTCTCTCTCTCTCTCTCTCTCTCTCTCATATCTCAGTCTTATATATATATATATATATATATATATATATATATATATATATATATATATATATACTATAGCATATATATATCTCTCTCTCTATATATATATATATATATATATATATCTATATATATATATATATATATATATATATATATATATATATATATATATATATATATATATATATATATATATATATATATATACCTAATATTATATAGGCCCCTATACACTCGCAAACTATTTGGTTTCTATTCCCATTTAAAGCCCTTGTCAGGATGGTCGACCACAGCGGGAATCGAGCCCCGGTCTCCTGGATGACGGTTCAGCGTGCTAGCCACTGGTCCATCCGTCTCCGTCAGGATGATCGACCACGGTGGGAACCGAACCCCGGTCTCTCTAACTCGAGCCATATATCTGCTCCTCCAACGCCTCCAAGCCAATAAAACGTCTGCACGAATCAAAGAGTTGATCTGTAACACACTTGGACCGACTCACAGCTGTGTCCCCCCCCTCCCCCCCCACTCTACTTCCCCTCCCCAGCCAGCTGACTGCCTGCACTCGACCTCAACACACAGACACACCCACACACTCTCACAGCCACACTCCGAGACTCGTGGTGAGGTGACGACCTCCATATATACACACATATGTATATATGTATATATATATATATTTATATATATATATATATATATATATATATATATATATATATATATATATATATATATATATATATATATATATATTTTTTTTTATATATATATATATATATATATATATACATATATATATATATATATACACATATATATATATATATTCATATAGTATGGTCAATACCTAGGCCTATGCCTAGAGAGGCTATAGGCCTATACTTTTTTAACTACACTTATATAGCCTACTTATTATTTTATATACTTAGTTTTTCAAGTATATAGCCTCTCTATCTATGCCTCGCTCTCGCGTTTATTCTCGATTCGAATCAATATCAATTGAAAATGTCGATATATCTCGATCAACATTCGATAGTACCGTTTCGACATCGTTTGCATTTTTCATAACGAGAGACTACCCTAGTCGTTAGCTGCACTGAGCTGAGGAAATTATTTATAAATCGCAAGCTCGTTAACAGTAACACATAGGAGCTTGTAAGCAACATGGAACAGATAAAAATAAGATAAAATGGAAAATGTAGACAACAATATAAAGCAACTGTTTTCCTGACTCTCTCTCTCTCTCTCTCTCTCTCTCACTCTCTCTCTCTCTCTCTCTCTCTCTCTCTCTCTCTCTCTCTCCATGTCATGATCGTGTGGTTAGAACCCCTCAGGTAACATAAAACTTCGTGTCAGTCGAATCGACATAAACGATCGACCGTCTCTCTATGCAACAGCATTACCGATCCGGTGTCTCGACCCGTCATAGCACCAGGATGATGATAATACATAAAGCATAAGTTGCAGTTAAACTTCTTGCCAAGACGCTGTCTTGTAGTTAAATAGATACACATCATCACATTGACGGTTGTACACGACCGTCTTCTCGACACGATAACACGTACGATCGTTCGTTCCCAGCCGCCATGATCAAGCCAAGTCGAGAGGATACTGTCGGACTAGACCATAAAATGTCGTGAATGTATAGTATTATATTAATCCAAACAGTTTGTTAATTCATCCAGTTAACGAGAACAAGTAGCTTAACTGACTGTCAGTTAAGATATAATTTGTTAATTCATTAAAATCCCGTCCAAACACCCACTATATTTGATAAAAATAAGACCATAGACCGAAGAAAACTTGCATTTAGCATCACTAGATAGTTTCACTATCATCTGCTCGTTCGTACTCCCATATAATCTAGTTGTTGGTGGGGTCTCTAAGCAAAGTATAGTCATTGACATATATTTGGTTCTGGCCCTTCCACCTATAATCGTGCTCTTCGGAATATATCCATGCATTTGTTCTGTCCTGAAATATTGTGATGAATCGATACAACTAAGGCACTGCTTTAGAAACCGAAGTTTAAACAGACATGGGTTCGAGTCTTTCAAAGCTAGGGTTTTTGTAATATCATTTGTCATGGGACTCGATTTAAATGTAAGTGCTTTGGTGATAACTTTCGATCGTTTTCAAAATTCTAAATTTTAAATTTCTAAATTCAAAATTCTGGTATGGTATGGTATGTTATGACAGTACGAACGGTGTAAGGTTTCAAAATTCGAATACGGGAAAAAATAGATATATCCAAACTGATATGGTTAGGCCTATAAATGGTTACGATAGCTATTCCAACTTATGATTCCAACTAATGTATTCCATAATTTTCAAATGTACACAGCTAAAATTGTGTGTTTTGTATATTGACAATACAATATGAATTAAATAGTTGAAACTTTCACCATTTTGAAGGTATTAAAAAAAATCTGTGTCACCCCCGTATTAGAATTTTGATGTCTCATACCATTCGAAAGTTATCACCAAACAACTGATCTTCCAATAAATCGACTCGCATGCGTTCTTAGGTCCCTTAACCCTAGTTTTCGAGATTTATCAAATGTGGGATGGGTAAAATTTAGGTGAGATTCCAATAATTTCACTGAAAATGAATGAATTGATCAAGTTATCTCATCAGGTTCCACAAAATACGAGTCACATTTCGACGACGAAAGTTATAGCCTATCTATCGACAGAAATATGTATATACGATATAGGCCTACGAAAGTCCATCTATCGTAAACCTGACCCAGCCAAGTGTACACCCAATAGAGCGAATAACCGGATCTAGTCCGTCACTTACCTTTCTCAGTTAAAGCATCTCCAAGTAGGACCACCGACATTACCACGACCAAGATCAACGTACTCCAATCCATTCTTGATCACTTCACACGACGTAAAACACAACACTAGCACTTCACACTAAACCGAAATCAAACTGAAATTACGTTCATCATGAACAACTGATGTTTCCATAGATACTAGGCCGATCACAAATCGAAAGAATAGACAAATTTCTTGAACTAGGTCCTACCGTTTCCTAGATACGATACCTAGATGAAAAATGAATTGAATATAAATTCACACCACACTGAAGTTGATGTACACGCTAATTAAATTGAGCTAACACTGCTATAATGAATGTCCATTTTCTCCCTTATTGTTGTTTGCTCTAATATTCATGAATTTCTGTTAGAAAATCAGGAAAATTGTCCCAGCCTAGATGACATTTACGTCCTATAAATTCATTTTACCGGTCCATCCAATTCGTTCACATCCATTCTAACACTACACACGCACACACCTACTTAATAAAAACGATTTACTACTCACTTATAGTTATAATAATTATAATAATAATTGTGATTTGTATTGTCAGTTCCAGCTAGTTAGTACAGGCTGTAGATAGCGACGGTTTGACATGTGTCGCGATCGCACGTGTCTGCAGCGACGTCAACCGTGTCCACACTGTGTGACGTTTAGCACGCGACTGACGCGAGCCAAGCGGAGACTGCGCACAACGTGTTGCTAGGATACGACAACAGCGCGGCGGTGGAACAAACGGAACGAGTTCGAAACAATGCATGGCAACAATACTAATTAATTAATTGAATTGTTTTATTGGAAATGTTATTTTGGTAACCGTAATATATTTTTAATTTTGCATGGAATAATTTGTAAAAAAAATATCATGATGATAAAACTATACTACAGACATTTCTCTGATATCTATTTTTATGATTATGACTGGGAATTTTTACTATTATATCCGAGGGATTAACAACTCCTGAAATCCGGTGTACACTTGCCATGAAATCCCCTTGAAATCCCTGAAATCCGTACTAAATCTTTGAAATCACTTGAAATCCGTATGAAATCACTTGAAATCCGTATAAAATCTCTTGAAATCCGTATGAAATCACTTGAAACCACTTGAAATCCGTATGAAATCACTTGAAACCACTTGAAATCCCCTTGAAATCACTTGAAATCCGTATGAAATCTCTTGAAATCACTTGAAATCACTTGAATCTCTTGAAATCACTTGAAATCACTTGAATCTCTTGAAATCACTTGAAATCGGATGTACACCAAATTTGCGAGTGGAAACCTCTCGATTATATCACTAAAATGCCGAAACTATTGCCTTGGAAGTCAAGTGTAGTCTAGGTCGGCGTGGGTTCGAGTCCCACTTAAGGCATTTTTTTCGAAACTCATGCTTTCGAAAAGGCCGAGAATAAAAGTAATTGAAAGACATTTAATTTTCCAGAATATCAAACTTTATAAATCATCCAACTGTGTCGTGTGGATCAGTCGTCATTCAGGAGACCGGGGTTCGATTCCCGCCTTGCTCGACCATCCTGAGATCCAGACATTCTTGGTGGTTTCCTTGAGGTCCATACTGGGATTGTTCATTAACATCAGGCCATGACCGACTCCTTCCCACTATCCAGAAACACATTTAAAAATAACCTTTCGTTTCATTTATCATTCACCGACGCCAATAGATCGTAGTCATCAGTACAATACGTCCTGTACCCCAATATAAATATTTATATTGGGTTTAACGACGCACTCTTCTGATGACTACGATCTATTGGCGTCGGTGAATGATATACGAGATGATGAGACGAAAGGTCATTTTCTTAAGTAGTTTTGGATAGTGGAAAGGAGTCAGTTGTGGCCTGTTGTTAAAGAACCATCCCAGTATTGACATGAACGACCACGAAAAATCATAATCGACCATGGCGGGAATCGAACCCCGGTTTCCTGAATAACGGTTCAGTGTGCTAGCCACTCTACCACACGTCTCAATAAATATAAATAACACTAGTACCACCATCGACTAAAGAGATACGCAAGACGTCCCTGGTAAGTTACTTCACGAGATTCAAAACCCTTTCCTGAAGTTACTTCAACCATCGCTACACATTCCTAGAGCGCTAGCAGTCAAGTTGAAGACTTGGCTAGCATCCATCTTACCGTCGACTAAAGCACAATCGCAGAAACGATTCTCATCACTTTTAACGGTGTTTGGCGGTACTACAGGGTAAGGGGTGTGGGGAGTGTAGAAACAAAGGAGTGGGGATGAATCTTAATTTAACGTTCTTTGTTTCTGTCTTTGTATCTCTTTCGTATATGGCATCACTTTTTATTATTATTTATTCAGTTTTATTCATCCTTCATCTCTCTTGGATACACAATGTATTGATACTGGGTGCAAACACAAGGTTTCTTTCTTGCACTCAGTATTGTATTTCCTATTCAACTTGCAAATTGATATAATTGTAGTTCTGTTATCATAATTGTGTTGTAAATACGTATTCATAACATTGTGTTTAAACTTTAAAAAGGAAATAAATAAATAAATAAATACTCAGATGTCTCATTGATTTTCTGTTGCCTACCTACCAATCATTAGGGGCTGTTGTTTGCCGGGGGGGGGGGGGGGAGGGGAGGGTTGAAGAAGTAGCTGTAAGTAAATTAGCTGATCGCGTAGTGACGTCATCCGACCGGAAGTGAAGTGTTCAAGAAGGCGGTGGAATGGGCAGGAAGTCACGTTGAAGGGGTGGAAGTTCGTTTCGCATCAGTCAAGCTAATTTGAATATCGAAGACAAGTGGATGAGGGGGGGGAAGGGAGGGAGGGGGATCTTAGGGATGAGGGAGGGAAGTTTATTTCTACTTGAGAGATTTGATTGAGACTACAGAATAAAAACTGTACAGATATAATAATATAAGATATTTTTATTTTTATGTCTTTTAAATTGGGAAAACGTTTCACATGAGTTGTAAGATGAGCGATTTAGAAGTATTGATGGAACGTAATGTGAAGCTATACACACATATTGATTTTGAAACTATATCTATCAATATCTATGATCCCATCATCTCATTAATCATCCATCCGACGCCATCAGATCTTCGCCATCATAACAGTGCGTCGTTAAATCCAATATATATAACTTATATATATATATATATATATATATATATATATATATATATATATATATATATATATATATATATATTGGTAGACGATCTGTAACTCTCGTGAGAAAGAGTATAGAACCAAGGAGACCTATGATGAGCTAAAAGGATTATTTTTTAAAGATTTTCAAAAACTTTTTTATTCTTCACCAACAGACAGCCGCGGTTTTTAAACCTTTGAAGTGATCCATGGCCTGTATATGTACATTGAGCTGACCAAATGTTCTTAATTCTTCATTACCATACTTCTAAGCTCATCTCACAACGCATATAAGGCGTTTTCCTAGTCCTATCTCACGCATGTGCATATTGTTTATTCTTGCCCCTCACGATCGTCAGGTATGCTACCCGCTTCGCATTGATGTAACTATGCTTGCGGCAATAAGGCTGTTACCAACCAAATTATAATTATTTCGCTTATCACGTATTTGTCTATAGAAGAGACATGTTATGCTATACTATATTATTTATTATTCATATGTTATGTTATAAATGTTATTATTCAACTAAAGAGGGCATAGAAAATCTTTTTTTAGTCTACAAATCTTTCTACAATACTTTTTTGGGGGGGGGGGGGATTACACCAACAGCATGGTCATTTCATACCATAGCAGACCATGTCGGGAATCGAACCCCGGTCTCCTGAATGACAGTTCAGTGGGCTAGCCACTCAACCACATTTCGAGTCATCAATTACGTTATTCATTTCCTCAATTTTAGAGAAAACTAGAAATCATTAACTCAATTTCAGAAATTATAATTGATTTTCCTGTCCTCCAGAGACCTTGAGTCATGACGTAGGCGTTACCGATTCTGTCTAGAAACATGAACAGAATCGAGTAATGTAACGTCACGACTTGGAAAAAACGCTTCGTCCCGGGGGACAAATAAATTGATTATAATTCCTGAAATTGAGATTATGATTTTTGTTCTCTCTAAAATCAGTGAAATAAATGTCATCATAATTGATTAAAATCTAGTTTCAGGGTTGTGACGTCCCTTAATGTCTGTATTTATTTATTTAAGGGAACATGAATAACAATAACAATGACAACAGAATGTTATTTTACATGATTTTATTGAATGGAAATAATTACAAATAGGCTTAGACCAACTGCGTACACAAATCACATCTCAATTTCGAATAACACCTCCCAAACGGAACGATATCGACCGTCGTACATTTCACGTTCCGACTACGGCGACCCTCGTGCCAGAACGCGGCTCGCCCGAACGGAACGAGATCGACCGTCGTGTCAATTCATTACAGAATTGTAATGCATTGCAAATTATTTCAAGTACGGTATGAATTTCGAGAACTTTCCTAGCAACTAACAATCTGAATAACTCTCAAGTCCACGGGAGTCGATTTAGCGGAATATCAGGTTTTTGCTGATAACTTTTGAACGGTGTGAGATATCGAAGTTCTGAAAACAAGGAAACATAGATATTGTCAATACCTTCAAGATGGTGTAAGTAATAACTATTCATCTCGTATAGCCTATTTGTCAGACGTATACAGTTCAAACATATGTATTTTCAAACGTACGCACCTGACAGTCAGGTGATTTCAGATAACTAGTTATTACTTACACCGTCTTGAAGGTATTATAAATATCTGTTTCCTCGTTTTCAGAATTTCGATATCTCATACAGTTCAAAAGTTATCACCAAAAACCTGATATTCCACTAAATCGACTCCTGTAGACATTCAAATACAAAAAAAAATCAGTCATAAATTTCGTCTTTTCCAATACCACGCCGCGAACGTGAAACGCCAGAACGCGCCGTTCAGCTGCGGTTCATCCGGTTGCCGTAGCCGCGACGGTGCGTGTCCTTGAAGTCGTCCATCGCCCGCTTCCTGGCGAGCAGCTCCGGATCGTCCTCTTCGACCCGCCGCTCCTCGGCCGCCTCCTCTCCGCTCGCCTTGCTCGCCGCGGCTTCCTCCAACACCCACGGCGGCAGCACCGGGGCCTTCGGAGCGCCGGCCGCAGGGAAACTAACGCACGGAGAAAACAGTTGTATTTATTGCGACTTTATATCAGGGCGGGGCCAATGACCTAGTATGTACGAGACGCACTGTTATGATAGCGCAGATCTAATGGCGTCGGATGGATGATTAATGAGATGATGGGATGAAGGTTATTGGATGATGGGAAGGATATTGTGAAAAAAGCAGTCGTGACCGACTTAATTTAGGAACCATCCCGGCATTAGCCTGGACTACAGAGGAAATCCATGAAAAAACCCTGTAAAGATGGACGGCGGCGGGGATCGAACTGGCTTCGAAAACCTCTCGCCTCCCGGATCACATGAAGCGAGCGCGTTAACCACTACGCTGCATGTGCCGGTAATAATAACTTAGAGCCAAGTATTATACATTACATAGGCGTAAGCCTAATATTACAAAAAAAATTAAAACCTCTCTCTTAAACAGAAGCTGATCCGCGGTAATTTTACTGTGACACTGAGCATCGCCAATTGGTGTTTGATTTTCGATTTTTTTGTATTTTCTGAAAGATCTTGTTTATATCATTCAGAAAAAGTTGCGGGAGGTTGAGAATTGTTGGTTTTTAAACTCACTTGAATCTGATGGTTTTTGCATGTTGTTTGATAGGGGTGGCTCAGCTGGAGGGAGTGATTTTTGTTGGTTATGTTAGGGGGTAGGTTGATGCCGTGGTTGGGGAGGGGGGGGGCTGCTGGAGGGTTTAATATGTCCGATAGGTTAGTGGGGGAGGTTGGGAAAAAAAACACAAGTACGCGTGATCAGTGTCTCTGTAATTTTACCCAATCAGCTAATGAAGACATAACATCAGTTGACCGCTACTTACTCTCCGTCGCGCGCCCGTTTGTCGTAGAACTCCTGGACGGTCATGGTCGGCAGGCTCGGATAACCGGCGCCGTAGATCTTCTTCTGGATCTCGTCCTTGGTGATGATGATCGGCTTCAACGGCTTGCTCGCAACTTTCGCTCGCTCGTCGTCGCCCGGAAACGGTTTCCCCCCCTTCCTCAACTTCTCCATGTGGTCCAGCATCCTCTTCTCCGTTCCCATCGACTCCAGTTCCTCCAGCGACGCGTTTGCCAGGGACTTGATCAACGTCAGGAAGAACTCACGTTTGATATCGTCGTCCAACGACATGCTATCCATCTGCGTTTTCAGTTCCGACAACTGTAATTCCAGAGCCTTCTTATCTTTGAATCGTTGGATTTTTCTGTTTCGCGTTTCTACCAGCGTCTCAATATTGCCGGAGACTTCGTTTTTCGATTCCAAAGTCGCGTTTTGAGTGTCGGGAATGTCGTGGTCGATGATGCCGTAGTGTTTACAACGCTTCAGAAAGTCTAGGAAGTATATTTCGGCTACCTTCAAGATTTCCAGTCGATTCGATGTATTCGAGGTGAGTTTGAGGGTCAGCGTGCCGAGCATTGCGGGAAGGAGGAAGAATTTAACGTCGGTCGTAGCAACTTCTTCGATTGTTTCGTTCGTGCTGAACATACCCACGAGTGAAACTATTTTGGTGGTTTCTTCAAATAGTTCAATCGCCTTCTTGACCTGCGACTATAATCACAAAATCACAATACATTACCAAGAACTGGGCCTAGCCTCTTTAAGTAGAAACATTGAATTTTTGTCTAGGGCCCTAGGAAATTAGTAATCAAAGGCCTAAATCAATGGCCTAGGCCATTAAATTCACTACAAATTCAATGCCTAGGCCTAGGTGGGGAGGTATAAACTGTTGAGGTAGGCCTACTTGGGTTTAATCTACGGCTTCAATTATTATTTTGGCATTGGGCCTACGTGGTTGGGACCTGTACGGCTGTAACACAAACAATTTATCAATACCTTTGGGCCTAACAATGCACCGACAATGTGAGGTTAAAAGTTGAAATGTCATCGACACAAAATAAAGCAATGCTACCAGTAGAATTGATTCCAATGGAAAATTTGATAGCACCAATAATTACCTGTGTAATACTGCTGCTGGTTGATTCTTCACTTTCATTTATCTTGTCATATATTTCCAACCCTTCATCAAATAAGCTCGACACATTGAAGTCATCAGACTTCTCGGTTTTTTCCATTTTGAGATTTTGTCGCTCACACAAACACACAGCCTGGTCAGGTTTCCAGATTTTGTCCTTCGTATGAAACGAACAACAAGGCAGTGACTTTGAGGAAAGTTATGAAGTTTTCTGTGAGATCAAAATATTTGTTGTTTATAAAAATTTAAAGGTATTGTATTCAAGTTCTTCACTGTATTTTACACCTAACATAACATTAATTCATAAGCAAGTGCAATACATACGCCTATCCAGAGTGACTTGACTTGGGCTACGTGTAGGACTGAGGCGTAGCTTCAATTCATGGTTTAGGCCAACCTAACCTGACTTTCGTACCATAGGCCTATAAGCCCTAGGCCTAGGCTAGGTTAGTAGGCCCAGAGCCTAGACTCTAGGTCTACATTATACATTCCCGTAAAGTGCAAAAGTTATAACTAGGAGATCGAGATCCTTTCTGTTAGTGCTAACAAGCTTGGCAACTAGGCCTAGGCCTTGTGTGGTGATACCATCAAGATCGGCCGCATTTATTTTTACAGTTAGTCTCCGATCTAGAGCTAGGGCTAGATCTACTTTATGTGCCTTGAAGGGCTGGTAACAGCCTAGGAAATATGTCTATACTCGAGGCCACAAATTATGATTAGGTCTACAGCTTAGATACAGGGCGACGAGGCCTAGGCATGTCCGTGTCGAAGAAACAACATAATTAACATCTACGTTTTGTACCTAACACAATATGAGGGATGTTGAGTATCACAACGTCAAAGTTTAATCGGCCAAAGGACAAAATAAAAAGGCTCTTAACCTGCTTTTAATCAATTTGATACACGAGGTCTCTCTGTGCTGCCCAAACAAATAGTCATGACAGTGAAACATATTTCTGTTGTTCTAGATTTTTCCCCTTCACCATGGATGACTCGGATATGGAACCCGACGGGGAATATTGCATGGTCGTCGAAGTACAAGAAAACGAGCACGGCGAGATTTTCATCGTCGAGAAAGGTGCGACAACAGAAGAGGTCTCCGAAGAAAACATAGAAATTGACAGCAGCATCGAAAACATCGAGATAGTCTACTTACCAAATTACGACGGTACTAGTAGCGAACAAGTGATCAAGCGCGAGTTAGTCGACGACAGTGAAGATATCGTTAGAAACCATTCGCAACAATTCAGAATAATAAAAAGTGAACCGCATGTGAACCGACCAAACAAAGTTTATAATAATCAAATAAAAAAAGCTCAATCAAATCACGAGTACCAGCGCTCGTTACTCAGAAAAAAGAACGTACCGATAGGATTGTATAAAAACGGTATCGAAACTCAATTAAGATCAAACCCGAACGTTATATTAAAACACCAATCGAGTATAATACACGGACAGCAGGGGAAATCGTGGTCGCACAAAGTCGACCGTAGGAACTTTGAACCGAGTGCGATATCGAGTGTAACGACGATACACACCAAGCCTCGGCCGACGGTTACGGACCGGTCTGTCTCCGCGACCGGGCTCGACATCAAGCAGGAACAAGACGCGGACGTGGCGTTGTACCCGCACAAGTGTGAATATTGTGAACAGGCGTTTAGAGGGTCGACCAGTTTACTAATACACTCGACAACTTTTCATAAAATCGTGCCGGAAAATTGTATCGTGAGTTGAAGGTTAAGAAGTGACTTTTTTGTGGCACTTCCGTTCCGATCTGTTTGAGGATTAGGTAAATTTGTGATACTCGGTACCATCCCTAATTTTGCCAATTTTCTCCTTTAAATGGTGTTTTCTAATAGATAAACATTAAATCTATCGAAAAACCGGCGTCTGACAAATAAAATTGTTAACCTAAAATTAAATAAAACAGTCCTAAACAGTATGAAATAACACAGACATTGATCACAGTCAGCCATCTTTGGAGGTTAGGACACCAACCTTGACCACTATCCACTGATCTCTATACACATGGATAGCGTATGCAGTGACAGAAGCCTGAAGCTGAAAGATGAGTGTACTAGGCCTAATATGTCTGCCAGTTGTCTATGGGTCATGGGGTTAGCGTGATGACCACTGCGATCTCTTCTTGTCTACGGACACAGTAGTGATGAGCTTTGGTCAAAGATATTATGTTTGGCTTTAGGCGTGAACATCAGCGCGCAAGTCTGTCAGATGTCAGATTGCCGTAGAAATTCTACAGTAAAATCTGTAATGGGGCATAGAAACATTATTTATGGCCCTAGTAAACAATATCGGCTTTATTCCCTGTTTCAACTGAAGTAGATTGACAAAAATATCCGCTCATTGGTTGGTATTCGGGTAGCGTAATAGCTGCAGGTTGGCTGCAGGTACAAGATGGCCGACTGGTTAGCTTCACTCTGGGTAGGTTTAACGGGGGGATCCATAGGCTTTCTCTCGACTTCGCTCGCTTACCTGCAGTTCGCTACTATACGCTATCCATGTGTATAGAGATCAGTGCACTAACCCCAACCATTTGGTACCGAGTCACACAAAATTACCAAAAACTTGACAACGTGAAAAATGAAAGAAACTAGTTTTTATGAGAGAGAATACGGAAGGGATCAATGGAATGCGAGAGAAGTTTCGCCGTATTATTGTCGGCCAATGAGCTTCAGTTTCCTCTCGAAGCGAGGCTAATACCGGTACGCAGCGGCAAACTCAATATCAGTAACTCAATATCAGTAACACGACAAATAAACAAATGAAATGTACAGTATTTACTTGGTTCTTATTCCTACGTTTATACCCGAATGTCGGTTGTATCTACTGATAGTTAATTAAGCAATAATAAACAAATTGACATGTTTATCACTCTTGGTTATGTATGTTATTTTAAAATAATTAACGATGTTTATTATCGAGATGTTATCATGACTAATAATAAACTACCAGTAATAGACCCTTTTTGAAATGAAAGAGCCATCTAGCGGCAACGTTTGAACTAAAGCGGGATGTGGGTACGCGCGGTTAAAAGTCCTACGCTGCTAATGTTAATCAGTATAAATGATTTATGTTATTGTGCGTTACCGTGAACGTATTTACTTATAATATGATAGTAGTTACAACGTTAATATGTTTACTATATTCAAAGATATGTACCGGTACACAATGTCAGAGTGAGTAAGATGAGAGATAATGTAAGTTATATATCTCGGTGTTTTGCCTTCAACCATGTAGATAAGCGGACTATAACACCCAGAATGCAACACCAGCGATCTCGGCCGCTAGCAGGCAGTGCGCATTGAATTTCCAAAAAGGTCTATTAACACTTAATTATCAGTTAGTATAACCGGCTTTGAATACAACGTCGCAGTTTGTGATGCTATCGGCCACGAGTGGTTGTCCCGCCCACAGAACCTAACAGCCAATCATGGGGCTGGGTATTATGTGGGATTTGGACATTACCGTACACGGTCCTCTAAATACCCACATGACCTATTGATCTAGGTGGCTCTACTGATCAGCCATGCTTATTACTTGTTTCCACTAAAGCTGGGTTTCCAGTTCGGATTTTTTCTTGTCGTATGAAATGGTTTTTCCAACCGCCCAATCACAAGCCAGTATTCACCTAGAAACATGGCGGTTCACGACACCGTTTTGGTGTCGTGATTATTGACTCAACTCCAACTTTTGTCGGCCGAAATCACTATTTCACCGGAAGTTACACTGCGATTGTGATTCATCTGCTTCCGGTTGTTAGGATTTATATCGAAAGATCGAAAAAAACGAATCGACTCCCGAAAATATCGATTCATGTATCCGTAAAAGGTGGGATTTCAAACTTGATTACTAACATTCCAAGAAGCCTGTGCATATAGAGGTGATGGAGGCTATGACGTCACGAAAACGTTACGGTAAAGGCGAAGTGGAAGCACGCCTGGAAAATATCGTACCGATATCGTGTCGGACGACAAAACAAATTGGAACTGGAAACCCTGCTACTTGTACTTGGGACTTGGACTTGCGACATGTGAACTTGCATTTCAGACAGTCCAGCAAGTATTCTCAAACACCAACACCATCTAGTGACACCGCGTTTATGGCGGGAACTGTTATAACCTCACTTTTATCTATTCATGAGAATAAAACAGTGATATTTCCTATAGTAAGTGAGATGTTCCGCACAAATTGGAAGGTGCTACTTTATTACAGAAATGAAATCGCATCTTTTTGTGGATTCCTGTTGAAAAATTGAAACATAAATGTAACACAGATTTAGGTGAGCCAATACAGAAGCACACAAGTAAAGTTCAGAAGAACGCATGCCATGTATGCTTGTGAACTTTCAAACTTGACTTCTCATTTTATGAGTCGGACGTTCCTGATGACGTCACCTCCGTACTTCGAGCAAGGTCAAGCATACAAGTACGCATAAATAAGGTAATTCGGACACGTCCTTAGTCCTTCGGAGCCAGCTCGGCCTAAAACATAGCTAGGTCTCGGAACGTGGGCGTTGCGGTAAGGACCACCCTGAACGTCGGTCCAGCGTGCTAGCCACTGAACCGTCACAGTCTGTCGCACTTGTCGTCGCCCTTCTCTCGGCTGTTGGCAATCCTGGAGCCGAACTGCAGGGCTCGTTTTGGCAGCACCGCCGCGTTGGCCAGCCCGAGGGAACGGGCCGCTAGTCGCAGGATGTACTTGTCACCGACGCCCGGCGGTAACTGCGACACCGGGTAACATCTGCGACACGCAACGATAACAACACATTAGAGTGAACATTACGTCGACGTTTTGACATAAGGGTCTAAGTGCTGTTTTCGAAATTGTTCACGAGAAACATTTTAATTTTTTTCCAAGATTCGCCTTCTATATTGGTAGCAGACATTGTTCAAAAAATAGTTTGTTGGTAATATATGAATATTAAGTTGGGTCACTTATTATAAAAAGATTTAATCGAATATTTTGTAACGAAGCCCATCTGCAAGGTAAAGAATATCAGTTAGGCCTTTTTGTAGAGATATATATTATCTATATAAAAGGCTAAGTGTGTCTGTCTGTCGGTCTGTCTGTCTGTAAGACAGCGGATTATCAGTTTCAAGGGTATAACTTTTGAATGGTAAGAGAGCGAAGTACAGAAAACGAGGAAACACAGCTATTGTCAATACCTTCATGATGGTGTGAGTATTAACAATTTATCTCATATCGCCTGATTATCAGACGTATACGTTTGAAAATACACATTTTTCAAGCGTATACGTCTGACAATCAAGCGAAGTGAGATGAATAGTTATTACTGGTACACCGTCTTGAAGGTATTGACAATATCTGTGTTTCCTCGTTTTCGGTACTTCGCTCTCTTACCATTCAAAAGTTATCACCTTGAAACTGATAACCCGCTAATTCGACTCGCATCGACTCTTAAAACGTTCATTTCTCAAACACTTTCTCTCGTAACAGTCAGTATCCGCACTCACTTCTGCCAGGGTCGAAGGTCGTTGAGCAGGTTGACCACGCGTTCGTCCAGGTAGGGCATGCGCGCCTGCCGCCCGCTGTCTGCAGTCACGCGGTCGTCGCGCCCCAGGTTACGCGAGGCGATGCGGTCCAGGTCGGCTGCCAGCTGGTCGTGCAGGGCGGGCCAGCCGTCGCGCGAGAGAGTCGTGCGGTGGCGCGCGTAACCCCCCATCTGCTCGTCTGCTCCCATGCCCAGCAGCAGCACCTGGAACATGCAGTCGTACCACTTGGAGAGGTCACGCGGGGATGGTCATACTTCGGTCATACCACGCGGGACTCGAACCAAGGTCTGACAGTGACTTCAGTCTCTAAAGCGGTGGCTCGGTCGACTGAGCTACAGCCTTGGACCTATTCAATCCATTATATTTGTATGACTTGCCACATATTGTCTACATAATCTTACGTAACAATCTATTTGGATCAATAAATAAATGAAATTATATTAATTTGTGAAAAGATTGGCTTCCTGATTAGAAAAATCCGTCGACGCAGCATTTACAGCAGAAACAAACGGTCTCATTGTATTGATATATTGTTATACTTGATATGTAGAGCAATACATGCCCAAACGTGACTTCATTCTCTAAAGCGGTGCCTCGGCTGACTGAGCTACGGCCTTGTACCTACCCTCGCTGTGGACGTGTACGACCGGTCGCCTACTTGCCCCTTGCCTCGGGCGGCGAACCACAGCGCGCAGCCGAGGCTGTCGTCCAGGATTGTGTCGCGCGGTCGGATCAGCTCGGAGATCCTCGAGTCACGCAGCGCGACCAGCTCCTCTTGCGGCACGTTCACCTGCCGGCATCAGACGCGCGCTCGGTCAACTGTCCTGGCTTCGATACCCTGCGGCCTCATTCATGTACGCTCTAGTTTCCATGTTAACTAGTTTTAAAGTCAACTCCCATTTGGAATTTTTTTTTTAATAACATCGAAACTTGATACAAAATCATTGTTCCTCTATTAAGGCTAGGGATGAAAGTAGGATCGTTTGGACGGGGCACCACAAGGGCGATCTTACCACCCCATTTTATTATTATTTCAAATTAAAATCAATGAACTTTGACACCAGGTCACCATTTGGGATACTCCCACATATAAGAATCTATTAGAATGGCGTCAAATGGTACGTCACACAGTTGCCTCCCCCTTCCCCTCCCCCCCTGTCACAAATCTTGACACCCCCCCCCCCCTTAAGCTGTGACGTAATTCATGGACCTCTCCTGAACACATCACACAGCCAACGTAGAGCATCGACGACCGCTACCCACCAGCTTACCTCGACAAACTGCCACCGCCTGTCCGGCCGCACCGCCTCCAGCTCCTCGAGCGTCTGCCGCCCGGTCTTACGGTCCGGCACTTCGTAACCCGCGCCGATCGCTTCCGCGCCCCCGGCTTTACGATTCCGCGGCCCTGCGTTCTTGTTGGCCGCCCGCTGGAACGCCACGTTGATCAAGTCTATCGGCTCGTCGCGCGGAACGAACCCGTCGGCCAGCAGCGCCAACACGGCCGAGTCGAGACCGCCGGAGAACAATATCCCGACCTTGGCGTGACAACAAACCGACGCGGGATCGTCGACTCGACTCGGAACGCACGTCTGACAAGCGTTCGGCTGCGTCTTCACGCGCACTTTCACGGCATCGCTCAACACGTCGATCAGTCTCCGCACTTGTTCGGTGATCGCGTCGTGATCGGCCAGTCTGTCGAGAGTCTCGCGGCGGTCGGCGGCTTGCGATTGGTCGATCAGGGCGGCGAAGGAGGGAGGGGGGTTCGGAGGGGGTTGAGAGGGGGGTTTGAGAGGGGAGGGGATGGGAGGGGAGGAGACGGACAGCAAAGGGAACAGGTCGGTGGAGGAGACGGCTTCAAGGTCGAGGTCGGACCACGGGTGGACAGTCAGGCGGAGACCTGGGAGAGAACGGTGGAGAGTTGAGTGAGCAGCTGTGATTGGTTGATAGTTGTTGACTTGGTGGATGATGAGTACCGTACTTGTAAGAAGTAGACACAAATCATATCATAAACTAATGTTTCCTCAGATATTTATATATATAGGCCTATATATTTTTTATTTTTTCATTTTAATCACATCAAAACTTGTTACAAAATCATTGTTTCCCAATCAAGGCTATATGTATCTTATGTAACAGTAACACTATATGTAACAGTATGTATCTTTTCCTTGAAAATGTCAATTTAAAAAAAAAACGTAACATATGCCTAACGTAGCTACGAGTGAATACGAGTTCTAACGTACCGTCAGCCAAGTGTATGCAGAACACGCCCGCGTTGGGTACCTCCTGGAAGCCGACGCGTTTAGTCCCGACCGACGCGATCACGACGCGGCCGGGATCCAAGATGGCCGTCAGCAGACTGTGCCTCCCGATCCGGTCGCGCGCGAACCAGAGCGTCCGCGTCTCGACCTGAAGGTAGACGAGGGAGAACGGGCCGCGGACGCTGGCGATCACCGCGATCAGCTGTTCCGTGCGGCAGGCTGCGGACAGGGCCTCGGATAGGAGCTGGCTGTCGCTGGCGCCAACACGACAAGCCTGGTGACAAACGAATGGACATAATAAGAGTCGAGTTAGCGGGATATCAGATTTTTGGTGATAACTTCTGAACGGTATTAGATGCCAGTATCGAAATTCTGAAAACAAAGAAACACGGATATTTTTACTACCTTTAAGATAATATAAGTGATAGCTATTCATCTTGAATCGCCTAATTGTCAGGCATGTACGGTTAAAAAAGACACATTTTTAACTGTATACGCCTGACAATTATGCGATATGAGATAAATAGTTATTACTTAGATCTTGAAGGTATTGAGAATATCTGTGCTTCCTTGTTTTCAGAATTTTGATATCTTATACCGTTCAAAAGTTATCACCAAAAAACTGATATTCCACTAAATCGACTCCCGTGGACTCTTAAGGCTAAGGATGTATTAGCGATCGTTTTGAAGCAGTCTATAAAATATTATACGAAATAGAAATACAACAAATTTTTATTTTCATCTTACTTTTGAAAGTGTTCATTACAAAAGACTCGATACCTAATTACTTCTTATTACTCCCTGGTACGCGTACTCACCCAAGGCTGATTGAAGACTTCGCCGTTCCAAAGCAGAACGTTTCCAAGCTGGTCCGTGATTGGCTGAGACACGGGGGAGTCGCCCTGCATCCACAACACGGTGCCAACCATACGGCACGCAATTCCCCCGGACAGGTTGACGGTTGTCTCCGACATGCTATCGGGTCCCCGTCGACTCAGCAGGTTAATACAGTCGGCGGCAACCTGTGATCAAACGCTCGTTCAACAAATACAGCATGTGACAGGAAATGTGGTCGTGGAAAATGCAGAAAATTGAAAATTAATTTCTCCAAATCAAATAGGCCTACCAAACTACAAAGTTACTATCGGTTAATTTCCAGTATACAGTTAGAAGTATCGTCATGACTCAAAACATAATTCAGCTTATAAAATAATGATCTGTACCCTAGAAGATTGACTGAAGTTCAGTGATTTTCAATAGTGAGTTTGAAGTTCCCCCATTGTTTTGTCAAGTAACTCGCCAAGTGGATTAAATCAGAACTACATTTCTAACCAATCCGAGTTGACATGTGAGAAATGCATCCAAAAGATTCATAATTAAAACTGTGATAAAAGAAGGTGGAATAAATCCTTACATCATCTAATTGTTTGGAATCAGTCGCTGAACATCCGCTGCAAGTAACCGAACAAAATATACCACACATTTTTATTGATTTGTCTCATAAAGAAAATAACTTGACAGCTCTAATCAGCGGCCATCTTTATCTTAGCGTAGCCAACGTGAGCAGTGTCGCACATACACTATTTTGTCAAGTTGGCCTTCCTGAATTTGAAGCGGTTCGAAATTGAAATCAAATTAAAATAACAAAATAATATTATATAGGCCTATTTCATGCCAGAAATATTTCAATGAAGTTTTTCGGGACTTATAAGATCTAAGACCTAGGCCTTTTTTGAAAGAAATGGAAGATTCAGGTACAATGTCATGGGAACAATTCCTTGTATCATTGTCTCAAATATTAGAGATTTCCAATCGTATGAAGGATGGTTGGACAATGTCTGGTAGCCGTGAAATACCGAGTGCAGCATATCTAGTGAAGAAAATCGCTCTCAAAGTTGATGCACCGTCTACAGAAACTTCTCTCCTAGACTTCGAAGAACCATTAGAAAACATTCTCCAAGATGTCTCCGTCGGCATCGAACTACCTCGCGTCACAGCAACCGCAGAATACCACATCATCTACAGTCAAAGCTACGCAGTACCAGTTTTATATTTCAACCAGTGGAAAGCCGACGGAAAATTATTGACACTCGACGAGACCTGGCAAAGTGTTCATCCAAGTTTCAAGTCTAGTTTCGAACAGGATAAATGGCAGATACTTACTCAACAGGAACATCCGATCGAAAGAAGACCGTTCTTTCAGTTACACCCGTGTAAAACCTCAGAACTATTGAAATGTGTGGAAACGAGTTGTAATCCTGTTGTGACATGGCTTAGTTCGGTTGGGCCAGCGGTCGGACTCGAGTTGAGTGAAGCTTACGCCAATCTTGTGCTTCAACTACCCGTGATGGCCCAACTACAATCTACCAGTACTTTCAAGTGACATCACTTATTATTATAAAGACAACACAATGTCCACCAGTTGATATTAACCAATCTCAATTTTTGATAGCTTACCAGTTCGCCGCATTGCTATGGTAACGATTGTTTATCATGTTACAGAAGCTTAAACCAGTGTCCTGACTGCTTGTGAACAATCAATAACTAATTTTCCTTTGTCACTTAGGCGTATTGTTTCATCATCACCCGCACATTTGTACCGCCAAGTGTAGGCTATAACCTACGCCTAGCTATTTGTAAGGTTGTTAAGCAACAATAACATAATAAATATTATCATTCTTGATTTTATTTGGAAGTACCTTAATTTCCTTGTCCATGTTTTATTGTAAGGACCTATCCCTAGTATCAGTATCATTTCCATAGAAAAGTAAAAACTGTCTTGATATAACATCAAGTCAATGCATGACTAAATACAAAGGTAGAAAATAGATAATTGAAAGCAGGTTGATCTGATTGTCCAGTCTACTTTGTATGTTCATCGAGTGCCCCATCTTCGAGTTTCCTCGTACCTGTATCCACCTCAGTTCCAACATCCCATCTTGGAATTGAGCCTCAATTCCCCAAACTATAGAACATATTTCTTTATTCTATGGTATAAACCATCACGGTAAGTTCAATATATATTACATTTGGTCATTTAAACTCTTCCATAGGAATGAATGTTTCGAGTAAATAAGGCACTTGGCCGAGGAGATACAAAAAGCTCGAAACATGTCGTAAGTTTTAATTTATTATCAATGTGTCTGATTTTTGCCTGGTGGTGTATTCCTTCAGAGCCCGTGGAAAAGGTAGTGGAGCGAATCGATTCTCGTGAAACCTACCTCCCAGCATTCACGTCGAGACCAATTATAGCTCCTTGACGTTTTTCTCTTACTAGGTATCGTTGTCCATCACAAAAATATCTTCTTCAAATCAAATCCTACTTTCGAAATAAAATATTTCCTAGGCGGGACATTCTCGCAAGAACAGGAAACAGGAAAGGAATTAAGGCACACAGAAAACTCTCATAAAAGGTTATCGTACTTTTCATTTTGCAGGACGAAAAAGAGTGCATTTTCATGAAACATTAATAAACATCAGTCTCAACTATTTCAATAATAATTACAATAGTGACATGGAAGTATCTTGTACTCGGTCGTTATCTCGACCAGACGTGGAAAACGTCACCGATGGATGCCATCTTTTATAGATATTTCAAATTCAAAACGAGTTAACATTTTTACAAAAAATATTTACACGATCTTACAATTTAGATAATCACTACACGTTAACGATCAACATGTTAACGATCAACATGATTCATTACTCTTTTTCTTTCTTCTCGCTTGATGATTCTCGTATTTAGTCGAATATAAAAAAAAAATATATTCCATGTCAATAAGTAGGAATAGAAGTAGCAAAGAAAGCGGAAGCTTCCCCGAAAGGCGTCGTGACGTTAAACAAAAGAAACGTCGACGATTACTATCGGCCAGAGTGCAACGTACCAGCCGAGTAATCGACGACGGAAATAAATTACGGCCGGGGGAATGTCGGCACCGCTGCTCCTCCGCAAGCCGAACGCAAGGTCGTGGAAAAATCGTAAAAAAAATGGGGAGCAGAAAAATGAACGATAGACGTGGCGAAAAGACGACGGAAATGGCGTCGCGACGTGGGGTTGCGTTTAGTACTCTTCGGCGCCCTCGCCCTCACCCTCGACGGAGTCCATGCCGACCTCCTCGTAATCCTTCTCGAGCGCGGCCAAGTCCTCGCGAGCTTCGGAGAACTCTCCCTCCTCCATGCCCTCGCCAACGTACCTGGAACAAACGCAACGGCGGTTAACAACTGCAGGTGGGGCCAGAACTTTATACTGTCCTAGTTGAAAAGCCATGTGAAAAGTGGATGAGGAAATAAAAATCAATGAATTTGCATTAAAATTGTTCAATAAATTGAATGGAACTCCCATTTTTTTGTTGAAAATCAATGAAATTCAGCGAATTCATTGAATTTTATTGGATTGTTAACGAACACATTGTCAAATCAAACTCCAATGATTCAGATAATAGTTCTGGTTCCTACAGAATAACCCCCCCCTCCCCCACTCGACTTCCACTCCTCTGGGGCGGTAAGATCGCCCTTGTGGTGTCCATCCAAACAATCCTATCTCGTCGTTCTTAACCTTTATTGGGGAACAGCAAAGTTGTAACCAAATTTACAAGTTGTTCAAAAGTTATAAGACACAAAAATTGTTATAATTTCTCATTTTGTCCTCTAATTTTACTTTAGATACTTGGATGATTCAGTACGAACAGGAACAATAGCTCAAAGTTTGTACCCATAACCTCAAAGTTCAATATTTCCATCATTCAAAATCTTTTTTGTTCCATTGAATTTTAAATTGCAGACGGCTCACTGTAGTTTCCATCACTTTTTACGATCAAATCGACGAGAAACAAAGATGGCAGACTCACCAGTGGACGAACGCACGCTTGGCGTACATGAGATCGAACTTGTGATCGAGCCGCGCCCACGCCTCCGCGATGGCAGTCGTGTTCGACAGCATGCAGACGGCCCGCTGGACCTTGGCAAGGTCGCCGCCGGGGACGACCGTGGGCGGCTGGTAGTTGATGCCGACCTTGAACCCGGTGGGGCACCAGTCGACGAACTGGATCGAGCGCTTGGTCTTGATCGACTGGATCGCGGCGTTCACGTCCTTGGGGACCACGTCGCCGCGGTACAGCATGCAGCACGCCATGTATTTACCTGCGGCCGAGACAACGCGTGGCGGTCAGAGAGAGACGAGGACGTGTGGAACGTTGTTGAAAAAGATGATTTCTCAGTACGATAAACTGTATAGTAACATTATTGGAAAGTAGGACTTGATTTGAAGAATATATTGTTGTGATGACGATATGAGAGATGGATGATAGATGATGATACATTGTAGGAGAAGCTAGTGATATGAGAATAATGAGGTGGGTACAGGTTGGAGGTTATTTCCTTGAGAGTCCGTGGAAAAGGTAACTGTGGGAAACTCGAGTTTGTCGACTCTTGTGAAACCTACCTCCCAGCACTCATGTCCAGTACATTGTGTGCGTTATGTTTTTCCTCCAGCCTGTACCCACCTCATTATTTCTCATATCACTAGCCTCTCCTACAATGTATCATCATCTATCATCCATCTCTCATATCGTCCAATGTTTATCGTTCCATTGCATAATAATAAAGAAATTATTATTATTATTATTATTACTTCTTTACACATTTCTGTCTGCGTTTTCCATTCTAAAGCAAGTGTAAACAAGAAAAAAATATATTCCCCGAAAACTCCCATTTTGAGAATATTCCCCGAATGATAAATTCCATGAACGTAGCCCCCACAAGTGGTGCCAGTACTCACCGTGCCTGGGGTCGCACTTGACCATCTGGTTGGCCGGCTCGAAGCAGGCGTTGGTGATCTCGGACACGGACAGCGACTCGTGGTAGGCCTTCTCGGCCGAGATGACGGGCGCGTACGTCACCAGGGGGAAGTGGATGCGCGGGTACGGAACCAGATTGGTCTGGAACTCGGTCAGGTCCACGTTCAGGGCGCCGTCGAAGCGGAGAGAGGCCGTGATCGAAGAGACAACCTGGACGAGAGAGAGAGAGAGAGAGACGTTGAAGCTAGGTTGTCGTGGCGGCAGTCGGAACATCGCACGGCATCGTTGGTGTAAGTGGGCCTGAAGGGCTGGTACGAGAGCTGCTATTGGCTGTTGTCTAGTACGAGTAGTGATGGGCGGATGGGAATATTCCCCGGGGAATGTTCCCGCTAGTGGGAATATTCCCGGGAATATTTCCTTTGTTTGAATAAATTCCCATATTCAGAGAATTTATTTTTTGAACAATGAGTTCAGCAGCTAGATAATCAATTATATAATTCAGCAATTTGCCTACTATGAGTATATCATTTTTATTCATTCTTCGAATGGTGGGTTTTCAGAATCCAAGACCATACTTTTGGTGGTAGAAATATCTTACCAGCCTCAGACGAGAAGATCTGTAATACCCTTTTTTATGTAATTTTTTGTGTTCATTTTCCAAATGGACTAGCTTCATAAAAATTATAAAATTTATACACCAAAAATTATACACCAAAAATTTCCAGGAATTTACCCATCACCAAGTACGAGAGCCGTGATTGGCCTACCTGTCCGATGAGCCGGTTGAGGTTGGTGTAGGTGGGCCTGAAGGGCTTGTACGAGAGCTGCTATTGGCTGCCTGTCTAGTACGAGAGCTGCTATTGGCCTACCTGTCCGATGAGCCGGTTGAGGTTGGTGTAGGTGGGCCGCTCGATGTCCAGGTTGCGGCAGCACAGCTCGAAGATGGCCTCGTTGTCGCACATGAACGCGCAGTCGGAGTGCTCCAGCGTGGTGTGCGTCGTCAGGATAGAGTTGTACGGCTCGACTACGGCCGTGGAGGTCTAGAAACAATAGACACGTTAACGGGGGACTCGTTTTTTTTTGTATAAGGTTCAACGACGCACTGTTATGATAGCGCAGATCTATTGGCGTCGGATGGATGATTGATGGGATGAAGAGATGAAGGTTCTTGGGTAATGGGAAGGATAGTGGGAAGGAAGCGGTCATGGCCGATTCATTGTAGGAACCATCCCAGCATTAGCCTAGTGCCGCCCCGGAGGCCAAGTCAATTATCGCTAGCGGTATAGTAACTGAAGTCACCGTTGGGCGTGGGTTCGAGTCCCGCATAAGGCATGGGTTTTTGTAAACGTCCTTTCACCTATCATCCCTTCATCGTTCCATTATCAACCGCTCATTCGTACCCCCCGTATAACCTAGCTGTTGGTGGGGTCGTTAAGCAACATTGGAAAAAAATAAAAATAGCCCAGACTACTGAGGGAAACCACGAAAAACCCCTGTTAAGACGGCAGCGGGGATCGAACTGGGTTCGAAATCTCATCTTTGTTAATATTTCATTGTCTACACTACAAAATTCATCAGCTGTGAGCAGGGAACCGTGCGTAGGGGGGTGGCACGGGGAGACGGGAGGGCATGGGGCACTCAGTCCAACTGTCGTTGACGACACAACTGGCTGGGGTCACTTGCAAGGGTCACGCACGGGTGGCGAATTGCGCTGTTTGGTTTCTGGGAAATCAGGCGGCATGTGTCGAAGTAATAGCGGTTATGTTGACCCATGTTTAGAAACACGGGGCTAAAGCTAGTTGTTATATATTCATTGATTATTGTTCCCTCAACGACCCCACCAACAGCTAGGTTATACGGGGGTACGAATGACCACGTGATTATGAAACTAAGAAGTGATGATGAGTGAAAGGACGTTCACAAAAACCCATGTCTTATGCGGGATTCGAACCCACGCCCGACGGTGACTTCAGTTTCTGAAGCGGTGCCTTGAGCTACCGAGGTTAAATATTCATCAAGAACATGAAATCGTGTGACTTGGGCCTGCCTCCCACCTACGAAACTGATTCCCACTCCATATAAATATGGACTTCAATCTCGCACGACATAAGAAAGCCACTAATAAAAATGAAGTGTAATCGCGAATGCAGTTTGCTATTGGTTGAGTCACTGAATTAATCTCTCAAGACATCCTACACAGAAGTGACCTTGTCTGCTACAGGTGCATCTCTCTCTCTCTCTCTCTGTCCAAGACATCCTACACAGAATTGACCTTGTCTGCTATTGCTGCACCACTCTCTCTGTCTCTCTCTCTCATATCTGTCATAGGCGCATCTCTCTCTCTCTCTCTCTCTCTTTCTCTCTCTCTCTCTCTATCCAAGACATCCTACACAGAAGTGACCTTGTCTGCCATTGCTGCACCACTCTGTCTCTCTCTCATATCTGCTATAGGTACATCTCTCTCTCTCCCTCTCCCTCCCCACATCATCCTACACAGAAGTCATCTTCTCTGCTATAGTTGCATCTCTGTCTCTCTCTCTCTCTCTCTCTCTCTCTCTTTCTCCCTCTAGCCAACCTACACAAAGTGACCTTCTCTGTGCATGCCTATCTTTCTCTCCCTCTCTCTCTGTTATAGGTGCATATCTCTCTCTCTCTGTTATAGGTGCATATCTCTCTCTCTCTCTCTCTCAATCTGTCTAGCTTTCCCACCCACACACAAAGTAGGAAATACATTCGTAGACAGGTTAATAAAGCCAACAGAAGAGGGTTGTTGCTTGGCAAACTGCCATTGGGCGAGCCTAACTGGCTGTCAGCCATCATCTTCTCACTCCTCTCTCAAGCACTGTCATAACCACTTCATCATGCTCTCTCTCTCTTTATTCTGTCATACCCACACTTTATCAAGCCCTCTCTCTCTCGGACTTACTGTTGCTCTCTTTCTCTCTCTCACTCTCGCTCTCTATTCTATCCTCCTCAAGCAATGTCATACCCACACTTTATCAAGTTCTAGTTCTAATTCTCTCTCTCTCTCTCAGACACATCACTGGCTGAAGAAACGTTCTTTGCTCTGTTAGAAACAATAACATCACATTCAAGTTCTGATTACGTCTATTATTTCTCAACGAAAAAGACTCGGTTGCTAATGTTGTTTGTCCTGGTCGCCCAACTCAATAGGAAACAAATACTATTCAATGTTTATTTCATGTTATTGGTATAAAATATGTGAGCTATTGGAATGAAAAGAATAACCCCGAGCGTCTGATAATTGGCACGTGCCCAGAAGTCAAGGTGAAGGAACCGACTTGTTGGTTACCACGGTGACGCTAGCCTAGGACCCGCCCAGCCAAGGCATTGAACCCAAGCACTCACCACGTCCATATTTACCGACACCATATTTCAGACAATTGAAATGTTTTACGGTAAAATTACCGAGACACTGAGCACGCCTATTTTTTTTTCCAAGCTTCCCCACTAACCTAACTGACATCTAACCCCCTCCAGCCCCCCCCCCCCCCCCCCACAAACAAAGAACTTGCAAAACCATCAAGATTCAAGCGAGTTTATAAACTTTAAAAAAAATCTTAACGTCCCGCGACTTTCTGAAAGATATAATCAAGATCTTTCAGGAACACCAAAATATTGAGAATCTAACACCAATTGGAAATGCTCAGTGTCACAGTAAAACAACCTATTTCATTAACAAATAGAATATTCAAAATCAGGTTGACTTGCATGGGTTTTGTGAACGTCCTTTCACCTATCATCACTTCATTATCACCTACTCATTCATACCCCCGTATAACCTAGCTATTGGTGGGGTCATTAAGCAGCATTAAAAAAAAAATCAATATATACTGTGTATATACATATATATATATATATATATATATATATATATATATTATATAATATATATATATATATATATATATATATACGTATATATATTTAGTACTAAAAGGTGATATTGAATATTTTTGGCAGGACTGGGTCATTGCCCTATTGATTACATTACATCTGAACCAATTTGACAAATGTCTTTTAAACAACTATACATTAATTCCAATCCCACAGACTACACCCTCATAAATCCAACTGCATAACAATGCATCAGACTGCCATTCTGGAAAACACTGCTACTTGTACTTGGGACTTGGACTGCTGCATGTGAACTTGCATTTCAGGACAGTCCAGAAAGTATTCGGAACACCAACACCAGCAGTGACACCCGGGTTCATGGAGGGAACGTTATACCTCAACTCTTTATATTTATAGAAATAAAACAGTGATATTTCCTATTAGTAAGTGACGATGTTCTGCACCATTGGAAGGTGCTACCTGTATTACAGAAAAGAAATCGCATCTTTTTGTGGTTCCTGTTGAAAATGGAAACAGAAGTAACACCATATTTAGTGAGCCAAAGACAGAAGCACACAAGTAAGGTCAGAAGGACGCATTGCCCTGGATTATGCTTGTGAACTTTCGTACTTGACTTCTTATTCCTCATGACGTCACTTCCGTACTTTGAGCAAGGTCAAGCATACAAGTACGCATAAATAAGGTAATTCGGACACGTCCTTAGTCCTTTGGAGCTAGCTCGGCCTAGAACATCTAGCTAGGTCTCGGAAAGTGGGCGTTGCGGTAAGAATCACCCCGAACGTCGGTCCAGCGTGTAGCCATGAACGTCACAGTCTGTAGCACTTGTCGTCGCCCTTCTCTTGGCGTTGGCCATCCTGGAGCCGAACTTGCAGGGCTCGTTTTGGCAGCCAACCGCCGCGTTGGCCAGCCGAGGGGGGAACGGGCACCGCTAGTCGCAGGTGTAATTGTCACCGCCGGCCCCGGCGGTAACTGCGGACACCGGGTAACATCTGCGACACGCAACGATAACAAAACATCAGAGTGAAAATTACGTCGAGTTTGCGTGAAGGTCTAAGTGTGTTTTCGAAATTGTTCACGAGAAACATTTGAATTTTTTTCCATTGTTAAAAAAATAGTTTGTTGGTAATATATGAATATTAAGTTGGGTCACTTATTATAAAAAGATTTAATCAAATATTTTGTAACAAAGCCCATCTGCAAGGTAAAGAAATATCAGTTAGGCCTTTTTGGAGAGATATATATTATCTATATAAAAGGCTAAGTGTGTCTGTCTGTAAGACAGCGGATTATCAGTTACAAGGTGATAACTTTTGAATGGTAAGAGAGCGAAGTACCGAAAACGAGGAAACACAGATATTGTCAATACCTTCAAGATGGTGAGAGTAATAACAATTTATCTCGAATCGCCTGATTATCAGACGTATACGTTTGAAAATACACATTTTTTAAGCGTATACGCCTGACAATTATGCAATGTTAGATAAATAGTTACTACTCACACCAAGGTATTGAAAATATCTGTGTTTCCTCGTTTTCAGTACTTCGCTCTCTTACCATTCAAAAGTTATCACCACAAAACCAATAAAAAAAAAAACATCGACTCTCAAAATGTTCATTTCTCAAACACTTCTTTCGTAACAGTCAAGTATCCGCACTCACTTCTGCCAGGGTCGAAGGTCGTTGAGCAGGTTGACCACGCGTTCGTCCAGGTAGGGCATGCGCGCCTGCCGCCCGCTGTCTGCAGTCACGCGGTCGTCGCGACCCGGTTACGCGAGGCGATTGCGGTCCAGGGTCGGCGGCCAGACTGGTTAGTGCAGGGGGCCAGCCGTCGCGCTGAGGAGGGTCGTGCGGTGGCGCGCGTAACCCCCCATCTGCTCGTCCGCTCCCATGCCCAGCAGCAGCACCTGGAACATGCAGTCGTACCACTTGGAGAGGTCACGCGGGGATGGTCATACTTCGGAGACATTCATTATTAGGGCTAGATGTTTATGCACAACAAAACGTTCAATTATTCATGCATTTATGCACTTAAAAGTGAAAAAATGAGCACTTACAATTCTGTAATATGAATAAATTTATAAATAAATTCATATATATATAATTATATATAGGCTCAATAATAATATATATAATTTATATTGTACTAGGAAAACGCCATATATGCATTGTTGGACGAGCGAATAGTAATAGTAATGGGTAAAAACTGCTTCGAGTGATACCAATTTAGCACATTTTATGTTTTTTCTTCAAAATGGCTGACCTGATCTAGTTGAAAGTTTCCATAAATGTGGTATCAAAATGTAAGTCAACTTCACGCAAAAGTGCATTTTTGAAAAATGAAAGTATTTTCTTTTTTTTCTGCTGTATTATTCTAATTGGTATTTTTGAAATTTCTGAAATTCATAAAAAAAAAGTTACCACCCGATAATACCGAAAACCACCCGAAAACGATTTAATCCCATAATATGATGGAATATCGCCAGGACCAGTTCTTGATTCATGTTTATTGCTTGAGCTAACATGAATATCGTTTAAGTCCAAACCTGAGTCTTGAGTAGACATCAGTGGTCCAAAGGCCGCAGCCAAAATGTAGATGTGACATAACCTCAATAGTGTCGTAGGAAATTGAAAAATTCTGACAGATTGAGAGAGAGAGAGAGAGAGAGACCCCGCGTTTGAAAACGCAGGGCTAAGGCTAGTACGAAATATAGTTAAATAAGTGAAAAATGAGTGAGAAATTGAAATTGCAAATTGAAACAAGTAATAATAACAGTATGCTTAAAACAACATCTACAACTAAAATGGAATAGACAATATGTAACTAATAAACTATGGATATTAAATTATAGAAAAGTTTGGCTTCCTGATTAGCTCATTCGGTCAAGACAGTGTTTGTCAAGCGGGAATTGAACCAAGGCCCGACACTGACTTCAGTCTCTAAAGCGGTGCCTCGGTCGACTGAGCTACAGCCTTGGACCTATTCAATCTATTATATTTGTATGACTTGCCACATATTGTCTACATAATCTGATGTAACAATCTATTTGGATCAATAAATAAATGAAATGATATTAATCTGTGAAAAGTTTGGCTTCCTGATTAACTCAATCCGTCGACGCAGCATTTACAGCGGAAACAAACGGTCTCATTGTATTGATATATTGTTATACTTGATATGTAGAGCAATACATGCCCGAAGCGACTTCATTCTCTAAAGCGGTGCCTCGGCTGACTGAGCTACGGCCTTGTACCTACCCTCGCTGTGGACGTGTACGACCGGTCGCCTACTTGCCCCTTGCCTCGGGCGGCGAACCACAGCGCGCAGCCCAGGCTGTCGTCCAGGATTGTGTCGCGCGGTCGGATCAGCTCGGAGATCCTCGAGTCACGCAGCGCGACCAGCTCCTCTTGCGGCACGTTCACCTGCCGGCATCAGACGCGCGGTCGGTCAACTGTCCTGGCTTCGATACCCTGCGGCCTCATTCATGTACGCTCTAGTTTCCATGTTAACTAGTTTTAAAGTCAACTCCCATTTGGAATTTTTTTTTTTTTTAATAACATCGAAACTTGATACAAAATCATTGTTCCTCTATTAAGGCTAGGGATGAAAGTAGGATCGTTTGGACGGGGCACCACAAGGGCGATCTTACCACCCCATTTTATTATTATTTCAAATTAAAATCAATGAACTTTGACACCAGGTCACCATTTGGGATACTCCCACATATAAGAATCTATTAGAATGGCGTCAAATGGTACGTCACACAGTTGCCTCCCCCTTCCCCTCCCCCCTTGTCACAAATCTTGACACCCCCCCCCCCCCTTAAGCTGTGACGTAATTCATGGACGTCTCCTGAACACATCACACAGCCAACGTAGAGCATCGACGAACGCTACCCACCAGCTTACCTCGACAAACTGCCACCGCCTGTCCGGCCGCACCGCCTCCAGCTCCTCGAGCGTCTGCCGCCCGGTCTTACGGTCCGGCACTTCGTAACCCGCGCCGATCGCTTCCGCGCCCCCGGCTTTACGATTCCGCGGCCCTGCGTTCTTGTTGGCCGCCCGCTGGAACGCCACGTTGATCAAGTCTATCGGCTCGTCGCGCGGAACGAACCCGTCGGCCAGCAGCGCCAACACGGCCGAGTCGAGACCGCCGGAGAACAATATCCCGACCTTGGCGTGACAACAAACCGACGCGGGATCGTCGACTCGACTCGGAACGCACGTCTGACAAGCGTTCGGCTGCGTTTCAACGCGCACTTTCACGGCATCGCTCAACGCGTCGATCAGTCTCCGCACTTGGTCGGCGATCGCGTCGTGTTCGGCCAGTCTGTCGAGAGTCTCGCGGCGGTCGGCGGCTTGCGATTGGTCGATCAGGGCGGCGAAGGAGGGAGGGGGGTTCGGAGGGGGTTTCGAGGGGGGTTTGAGAGGGGAGGGGATGGGAGGGGAGGAGACGGACAGCGAAGGGAACAGGTCGGTGAAGGAGACGGCTTCAAGGTCGAGGTCGGACCACGGGTGGAGAGTCACGCGGAGACCTGGGAGAGAACGGTGGAGAGTTGAGTGAACAGCTGTGATTGGTTGATAGTCGTTGACTTGGTGGATGATGAGTACCGTACTTGTAAGAAGTAGACACAAATCATATCATAAACTAATGTTTCCTCAGATATTTATATATATAGGCCTATATATTTTTTATTTTTTCATTTTAATCACATCAAAACTTGTTACAAAATCATTGTTTCCCAATCAAGGCTATATGTATCTTATGTAACAGTAACACTATATGTAACAGTATGTATCTTTTCCTTGAAAATGTCAATTTAAAAAAAAACGTAACATATGCCTAACGTAGCTACGAGTGAATACGAGTTCTAACGTACCGTCAGCCAAGTGTATGCAGAACACGCCCGCGTTGGGTACCTCCTGGAAGCCGACGCGTTTAGTCCCGACCGACGCGATCACGACGCGGCCGGAATCCAAGATGGCCGTCAGCAGACTGTGCCTCCCGATCCGGTCGCGCGCGAACCAGAGCGTCCGCGTCTCGACCTGAAGGTAGACGAGGGAGAACGGTCCGCGGACGCTGGCGATCACCGCGAGCAGCTGTTCCGTGCGGCAGGCTGCGGACAGGGCCTCGGATAGGAGCTGGCTGTCGCTGGCGCCAACACGACAAGCCTGGTGACAAACGAATGGACATAATAAGAGTCGAGTTACCGGGATATCAGATTTTTGGTGATAACTTCTGAACGGTATTAGATGCCAGTATCGAAATTCTGAAAACAAAGAAACACGGATATTTTTACTACCTTTAAGATAATATAAGTGATAGCTATTCATCTTGAATCGCCTAATTGTCAGGCATGTACGGTTAAAAAAGACACATTTTTAACTGTATACGCCTGACAATTATGCGATATGAGATAAATAGTTATTACTTAAATCATCTTGAAGGTATTGAAAATATCTGTGTTTCCTTGTTTTCAGAATTTTGATATCTTATACCTTTCGAAAGTTATCACCAAAAAACTGATATTCCACTAAATCGACTCCCGTGGACTCTTAAGGCTAAGGATGTATTAGCGATCGTTTTGAAGCAGTCTATAAAATATTATACGAAATAGAAATACAACAAATTTTTATTTTCATCTTACTTTTGAAAGTGTTCATTACAAAAGACTAGATACCTAATTACTTCTTATTACTCCCTGGTACGCGTACTCACCCAAGGCTGATTGAAGACTTCGCCGTTCCAAAGCAGAACGTTTCCAAGCTGGTCCGTGATTGGCTGAGACACGGGGGAGTCGCCCTGCATCCACAACACGGTGCCAACCATACGGCACGCAATTCCCCCGGACAGGTTGACGGTTGTCTCCGACATGCTATCGGGTCCCCGTCGACTCAGCAGGTTAATACAGTCGGCGGCAACCTGTGATCAACGCTCGTTCAACAAATACAGCATGTGACAGGAAATGTGGTCGTGGAAAATGTAGAAAATTGAAAATTAATTTCCTCAAATCAAATAGGCCTACCAAACTACAAAGTTACTATCGGTTAATTTCCAGTATACAGTTAAAAGTATCGTCATGACTCAAAATATAATTCAGCTTATAGTATAATGATCTGTACCCTAGAAGATTGACTGAAGTTTAGTGATTTTCAATAGTGAGTTTGAAGTTCCCCCATTGTTTTGTCAAGTAACTCGCCAAGTGGATTAAATCAGAACTACATTTCTAACCAATCCGAGTTGACATGTGAGAAATGCATCCAAAAGATTCATAATTAAAACTGTGATAAAAGAAGGTGGAATAAATCCTTACATCATCTAATTGTTTGGAATCAGTCGCTGAACATCCGCTGCAAGTAACCGAACAAAATATACCACACATTTTTATTGATTTGTCACATAAAGAAAATAACTTGATAGCTCTAATCAGCGGCCATCTTTATCTTAGCGTAGCCAACGTGAGCAGTGTCGCACATACACTATTTTGTCAAGTTGGCCTTCCTGAATTTGAAGCGGTTCGAAATTGAAATCAAATTAAAATAACAAAATAATATTATGTATTTTATGCCAGAAATATTTCAATGAAGTTTTTCGGGACTTGTAAGATCTAAGACCTAGGCCTTTTTTGAAAGAAATGGAAGATTCAGGTACAATGTCATGGGAACAATTCCTTGTATCATTGTCTCAAATATTAGAGATTTCCAATCGTATCGAGGATGGTTGGACAATGTCTGGTAGCTGTGAAATACCGAGTGCAGCATATCTAGTGAAGAAAATCGCTCTCAAAGTTGATGCACCATCTACAGAAACTTCTCTCCTAGACTTCGAAGAACCATTGGAAAACATTCTCCAAGATGTCTCCGTCGGCATCGAACTACCTCGTGTCACAGCAACCGCAGAATACCACATCATCTACAGTCAAAGCTACGCAGTACCAGTTTTATATTTCAACCAGTGGAAAGCCGACGGAAGATTATTGACACTCGACGAGACCTGGCAAAATGTTCATCCAAGTTTCAAGTCTAGTTTCGAACAGGACAAGTGGCAGATACTTACTCAACAGGAACATCCGATCGAAAGAAGACCGTTCTTTCAGTTACACCCGTGTAAAACCTCAGAACTATTGAAATGTGTGAAAACGAGTTGTAATCCTGTTGTGACATGGCTTAGTTCGGTTGGGCCAGCGGTCGGACTCGAGTTGAGTGAAGCTTACGCCAATCTTGTGCTTCAACTACCCGTGATGGCCCAACTACAATCTACCAGTACTTTCAAGTGACATCACTTATTATTAAAAAGACAACACAATGTCCACCAGTTGATATTAACCAATCTCAATTTTTGATAGCTTACCAGTTCGCCGCATTGCTATGGTAACGATTGTTTATCATGTTACAGAAGCTTAAACCAGTGTCCTGACTACTTGTGAACAATCAATAACTAATTTTCCTTTGTCACTTAGGCGTATTGTTTCATCATCACCCGCACATTTGTACCGCCAAGTGTAGGCTATAACCTACGCCTAGCTATTTGTAAGGTTGTTAAGCAACAATAACATAATAAATATTATCATTCTTGATTTTATTTGGAAGTACCTTAATTTCCTTGTCCATGTTTTATTGTAAGGACCTATCCCTAGTATCAGCATCATTTCCATAGAAAAGTAAAAACTGTCTTGATATAACATCAAGTCAATGCATGACTAAATACAAAGGTAGAAAATAGATAATTGAAAGCAGGTTGATCCCATTGTCCAGTCTACTTTGTATGTTCATCGAGTGCCCTATCTTCGCGTTTCCTCGTACCTGTATCCACCTCAGTTCCAACATCCCATCTTGGAATTGAGCCTCAATTCCCCAAACTATAGAACATATTTCTTTATTCTATGGTATAAACCATCACGGTAAGTTCAATATATATTACATTTGGTCATTTAAACTCTTCCATAGGAATGAATGTTTCGAGTAAATAAGGCACTTGGCCGAGGAGATACAAAAAGCTCGAAACATGTCGTAAGTTTTAATTTATTATCAATGTGTCTGATTTTTGCCTGGTGGTGTATTCCTTCAGAGCCCGTGGAAAAGGTAGTGGAGGGAATCGATTCTCGTGAAACCTACCTCCCAGCATTCACGTCGAGACCAATTATAGCTCCTTCTCGACGTTTTTCTCTTACTAGGTATCGTTGTCCATCACAAAAATATCTTCTTCAAATCAAATCCTACTTTCCAAATAAAATATTTCCTAGGCGGGACATTCTCGCAAGAACAGGAAACAGGAAAGGAATTAAGGCACACAGAAAACTCTCGTCAAAGGTTATCGTACTTTTCATTTTGCAGGACGAAAAAGAGTGCATTTTCATGAAACATTAATAAACATCAGTCTCAACTATTTCAATAATAATTACAATAGTGACATGGAAGTATCTTGTACTCGGTCGTTATCTCGACCAGACGTGACAAACGTCACCGATGGATGCCATCTTTTAAAGATATTTCAAATTCAAAACGAGTTGACATTTTTACAAAAAATATTTACACGATCTTACAATTTAGATAATCACTACATGTTAACGATCAACATGATTCATTACTCTTTTTTCTTTCTTCTCGCTTGATGATTCTCGTATTTAGTCGAATATAAAAAAAAAAAAAATATTCCATGTCAATAAGTAGGAATAGAAGTAGCAAAGAAAGCGGAAGCTTCCCCGAAAGGCGTCGTGACGTTAAACAAAAGAAACGTCGACGATTACTATCGGCCAGAGCGCAACGTACCGGCCGAGTAATCGACGACGGAAATAAATTACGGCCGGGGGAATGTCGGCGCCGCTGCTCCTCCGCAAGCCGAACGCAAGGTCGTGGAAAAATCGTAAAAAAAATGGGGAGCAGAAAAATGAACGATAGACGTGGCGAAAAGACGACGGAAATGGCGTCGCGACGTGGGGTTGCGTTTAGTACTCTTCGGCGCCCTCGCCCTCACCCTCGACGGAGTCCATGCCGACCTCCTCGTAATCCTTCTCAAGCGCGGCCAAGTCCTCGCGAGCTTCAGAGAACTCTCCCTCCTCCATGCCCTCGCCAACGTACCTGGAACAAACGCAACGGCGGTTAACAACTGGAGGTGGGGCCAGAACTCCTTTATACTGTCCTAGTTGAAAAGCCATTTGAAAAGTGGATGAGGAAATGAAAATCAATGAATTTGCATTAAAATTGATCAATAAATTGAATGGAACTCCATTTTTTTGTTGAAAATCAATGAAATTCAGGGAATTCATTGCATTTTATTGGATTGTTGACGAACACATTGTCAAATCAAACTCCAATGATTCAGATAATAGTTCTGGTTCCTACAGAATAACCCCCCCCTCCCCCACTCGACTTCCACTCCTCTGGGGCGGTAAGATCGCCCTTGTGGTGTCCATCCAAACAATCCTATCTCGTCGTTCTTAACCTTTATTGGGGAACAGCAAAGTTGTAACCAAATTTACAAGTTGACCAAAGGTTATAAGACACAAAAATTGTTATAATTTCTCATTTTGTCCTCTAATTTTACTTTTGATACTTGGATGATTCAGTACGAACAGGAACAATAGCTCAAAGTTTGTACCGATAACCTCAAAGTTGAATATTTCCATCATTCAAAAATGTTTTTGGTTATATAAATTTTTAATTGCAGACGGCTTACTGTAATTTCCATCACTTTTTCCAATCAAATCGACGAGAAACAAAGATGGCAGACTCACCAGTGGACGAACGCCCGCTTGGCGTACATGAGATCGAACTTGTGATCGAGCCGCGCCCACGCCTCCGCGATGGCAGTCGTGTTCGACAGCATGCAGACGGCCCGCTGGACCTTGGCAAGGTCACCGCCGGGGACGACCGTGGGCGGCTGGTAGTTGATGCCGACCTTGAACCCGGTGGGGCACCAGTCGACGAACTGGATCGAGCGCTTGGTCTTGATCGACTGGATCGCGGCGTTCACGTCCTTGGGGACCACGTCGCCGCGGTACAGCATGCAGCACGCCATGTATTTACCTGCGGCCGAGACAACGCGTGGCGGTCAGAGAGAGACGAGGACGTGTGGAACGTTGTTGAAAAAGATGATTTCTCAGTACGATAAACTGTATAGTAACGTTATTGGAAAGTAGGACTTGATTTAAAGAATATATTTTTGTGATGGGCGATATGAGAGATGGATGATAGATGATGACACATCATAGGAGAAGCTAGTGATGTGAGAAATAATGAGGTGGGTACAGGCTGGAGGTTATTTCCTTGAGAGTCCGTGGAAAAGGTAACTGTGGGAAACTTGAGTTTGTCGACTCTTGTGAAACCTACCTCCCAGCACTCATGTCCAGTACATTGTGTGCGTTATGTTTTTCCTCCAGCCTGTACCCACCTCATTATTTCTCACATCACTAGCTTCTCCTACAACGTATCATCATCCATCTCTCATACCGTCCAATGTTTATTGTTTCATTGAATAATAATAAAGAAATTATTATTATTATTATTATTCTGTTTGCGTTAATAAAAACAAGAGGAAACAAGAAAGAATGTATCCTCGAAACTCCCATTTTGAGAATATTCTCCTCATGATAAATTCCTGTACGATTCAATCCAATTTTTAGTGAAGATAATACCAAAAAACAAAACGGTATTACCCTACATTAATAGCCCATACACAGCCACCCTTGAACTCTGGGTGCCAGTACTCACCGTGCCTGGGGTCGCACTTGACCATCTGGTTGGCCGGCTCGAAGCAGGCGTTGGTGATCTCGGACACGGACAGCGACTCGTGGTAGGCCTTCTCGGCCGAGATGACGGGCGCGTACGTCACCAGGGGGAAGTGGATGCGCGGGTACGGAACCAGATTGGTCTGGAACTCGGTCAGGTCCACGTTCAGGGCGCCGTCGAAGCGGAGAGAAGCCGTGATCGAAGAGACAACCTGGACGAGAGAGAGAGAGAGAGAGAGACGTTGAAGCTAGGTTGTCGTGGCGGCAGTCGGAACATCGCACGGCATCGTTGGTGTAAGTGGGCCTGAAGGGCTGGTACGAGAGCTGCTATTGGCTGTTGTCTAGTACGAGTAGTGATGGGCGGATGGGAATATTCCCCGGGGAATGTTCCCGCTAGTGGGAATATTCCCGGGAATATTTCCTTTGTTTGAATAAATTCCCATATTCAGGGAATTTATTTTTTGAACAATGAGTTCAGCAGCTAGATACTTAATTAGATATTTCAGCAATTTGCCTACTATGAGTATATTATTTTTATTCATTCCTCGAATGGTGGGTTTTCAGAATCCAAGACCATACTTTTGGTGGTAGAAATATCTTACCAGCCTCAGACGAGAAGATCTGTAATACCCTTTTTTTATGTAATTTTTTGTGTTCATTTTCCAAATGGACTAGCTTCATAAAAATTATAAAATTTATACACCAAAAATTATACACCAAAAATTTCCAGGAATTTACCCATCACCAAGTACGAGAGCCGTGATTGGCCTACCTGTCCGATGAGCCGGTTGAGGTTGGTGTAGGTGGGCCTGAAGGGCTTGTACGAGAGCTGCTATTGGCTGCCTGTCTAGTACGAGAGCTGCTATTGGCCTACCTGTCCGATGAGCCGGTTGAGGTTGGTGTAGGTGGGCCGCTCGATGTCCAGGTTGCGGCAGCACAGCTCGAAGATGGCCTCGTTGTCGCACATGAACGCGCAGTCGGAGTGCTCCAGCGTGGTGTGCGTCGTCAGGATAGAGTTGTACGGCTCGACTACGGCCGTGGAGGTCTAGAAACAATAGACACGTTAACGGGGGACTCGTTTTTTTTTGTATAAGGTTCAACGACGCACTGTTATGATAGCGCAGATCTATTGGCGTCGGATGGATGATTGATGGGATGAAGAGATGAAGGTTCTTGGGTAATGGGAAGGATAGTGGGAAGGAAGCGGTCATGGCCGATTCATTGTAGGAACCATCCCAGCATTAGCCTAGAGCCGCCCCGGTGGCCAAGTCAATTATCGCTAGCGGTATAGTAACTGAAGTCACCGTTGGGCGTGGGTTCGAGTCCCGCATAAGGCATGGGTTTTTGTAAACGTCCTTTCACCTATCATCCCTTCATCGTTCCATTATCAACCGCTCATTCGTACCCCCGTATAACCTAGCTGTTGGTGGGGTCGTTAAGCAACATTGGAAAAAAATAAAAATAGCCCAGACTACTGAGGGAAACCACGAAAAACCCCTGTTAAGACGGCAGCGGGGATCGAACTGGGTTCGAAATCTCATCTTTGTTAATATTTCATTGTCTACACTACAAAATTCATCAGCTGTGAGCAGGGAACCGTGCGTAGGGGGGTGGCACGGGGAGACGGGAGGGCATGGGGCACTCAGTCCAACTGTCGTTGACGACACAACTGGCTGGGGTCACTTGCAAGGGTCACGCACGGGTGGCGAATTGCGCTGTTTGGTTTCTGGGAAATCAGGCGGCATGTGTCGAAGTAATAGCGGTTATGTTGACCCATGTTTAGAAACACGGGGCTAAAGCTAGTTGTTATATATTCATTGATTATTGTTCCCTCAACGACCCCACCAACAGCTAGGTTATACGGGGGTACGAATGACCACGTGATTATGAAACTAAGAAGTGATGATGAGTGAAAGGACGTTCACAAAAACCCATGTCTTATGCGGGATTCGAACCCACGCCCGACGGTGACTTCAGTTTCTGAAGCGGTGCCTTGAGCTACCGAGGTTAAATATTCATCAAGAACATGAAATCGTGTGACTTGGGCCTGCCTCCCACCTACGAAACTGATTCCCACTCCATATAAATATGGACTTCAATCTCGCACGACATAAGAAAGCCACTAATAAAAATGAAGTGTAATCGCGAATGCAGTTTGCTATTGGTTGAGTCACTGAATTAATCTCTCAAGACATCCTACACAGAAGTGACCTTGTCTGCTACAGGTGCATCTCTCTCTCTCTCTCTCTGTCCAAGACATCCTACACAGAATTGACCTTGTCTGCTATTGCTGCACCACTCTCTCTGTCTCTCTCTCTCATATCTGTCATAGGCGCATCTCTCTCTCTCTCTCTCTCTCTTTCTCTCTCTCTCTCTCTATCCAAGACATCCTACACAGAAGTGACCTTGTCTGCCATTGCTGCACCACTCTGTCTCTCTCTCATATCTGCTATAGGTACATCTCTCTCTCTCCCTCTCCCTCCCCACATCATCCTACACAGAAGTCATCTTCTCTGCTATAGTTGCATCTCTGTCTCTCTCTCTCTCTCTCTCTCTCTTTCTCCCTCTAGCCAACCTACACAAAGTGACCTTCTCTGTGCATGCCTATCTTTCTCTCCCTCTCTCTCTGTTATAGGTGCATATCTCTCTCTCTCTGTTATAGGTGCATATCTCTCTCTCTCTCTCTCTCAATCTGTCTAGCTTTCCCACCCACACACAAAGTAGGAAATACATTCGTAGACAGGTTAATAAAGCCAACAGAAGAGGGTTGTTGCTTGGCAAACTGCCATTGGGCGAGCCTAACTGGCTGTCAGCCATCATCTGTCTCACTCTCTCTCAAGCACTGTCATAACCACTTCATCATGCTCTCTCTCTCTTTATTCTGTCATACCCACACTTTATCAAGCCCTCTCTCTCTCGGACTTACTGTTGCTCTCTTTCTCTCTCTCACTCTCGCTCTCTATTCTATCCTCCTCAAGCAATGTCATACCCACACTTTATCAAGTTCTAGTTCTAATTCTCTCTCTCTCTCTCAGACACATCACTGGCTGAAGAAACGTTCTTTGCTCTGTTAGAAACAATAACATCACATTCAAGTTCTGATTACGTCTATTATTTCTCAACGAAAAAGACTCAGTTACTAATGTTGTTTTTCCCAGTCCCCCAACTCAATAGGTAACAAATACTATTCAATGTTTATTTCATGTTATTGGTATAAAATATGTGAGCTATTGGAATGAAAAGAATAACCCCGAGCGTCTGATAATTGGCACGTGCCCAGAAGTCAAGGTGAAGGAACCGACTTGTTGGTTACCACGGTGACGCTAGCCTAGGACCCGCCCAGCCAAGGCATTGAACCCAAGCAGACAGTTTCTTCCGACACGATATTTCAGACAATTGAAATGTTTTACGGTAAAATTACTGAGACACTGAGCACGCCTATTTTTTTTTCCAAGCTTCCCCACTAACCTAACTGACATCTAACCCCCTCCAGCCCCCCCCCCCCCCCCCCCCCCCCACAAACAAAGAACTTGCAAAAACCATAAGATTCAAGCGAGTTTATAAACTTTAAAAAAAAATCTTAACGTCCCGCGACTTTCTGAAAGATATAATCAAGATCTTTCAGGAAACACCAAAATATTGAGAATCTAACACCAATTGGAAATGCTCAGTGTCACAGTAAAACAACCTATTTCATTAACAAATAGAATATTCAAAATCAGGTTGACTTGCATGGGTTTTTGTGAACGTCCTTTCACCTATCATCGTTTCATTATCACCTACTCATTCATACCCCCGTATAAACTAGCTGTTGGTGGGGTCATTAAGCAGCATTAAAAAAAAATCAATATATACTGTGTATATACATATATATATATATATATATATATATATATATATATATATATATATATATATATATATATATATATATACGGTATATATATTTAGTACTAAAAGGTGATATTGAATATTTTTGGCAGGACTGGGTCATTGCCCTATTGATTACATTACATCTGAACCAATTTTGACAAATGTCTTTTAAACAACTATACATTAATTCCAATCCCACAGACTACAACCACTCAATTAAATCCCACACTGCATCAACAATGCAATCATGACTGCCATTAATCCTAATTGTCACTCAAGCCTCATCTAATTCAATCTCTTCCAACAACCGACTACAGAGGGCGTTAATAAACATCCTCCCATTGAGGCAAACTGGCTAGCTTCCTGCCTTATACGGTAACTATGGTAACCAGGTCAAGGCCTCATGATGCCAGCTGCTGCCGCCATTAGCCCCATTACAGCCAATTGAGGCCGTAAGGTGATTCATAACCAGATGAGATCTAGAGATCCAGTCTTACTACGCGTGTATGGAGAGAAAACTGCCAAAGGCCAATTGATAGTTTAGGGTATTGGAAAATGCAGTTTGTTTAATTTAGCTCAGACTAGAATTAAACTATTATTATAAGAATCAAAATGGTTATAAATTGTGATATTTTCATGTGTTAAATAAGGGCTACGGGCTAGATAATCATTTTGCCTATAGGTCTACATACCCTACAAAGTAGGCCTATATGGAGTACCGGTATATATATACATATTTCAATACAAAACCAGTACTAAACTTCATGTTACAAATAATAATTATGGAACCAATGAGAAATATCAACTAGTTAATATTAGTCCTACACTGAGAGTTGGGACATAAATATAAAATTAGTAATCCAAAAGTGTACCAAGAGAGAAAATACAATTGGTTAGGTGTGTCTAATGACCCCCCTGACAGCTAGACAGTGTTTGGGAGGGGTAAGTGGGGGCATCTACCTTGCTCATCAGTGCATGAAAGTTTGTTGAGCTGGATATGAGAAGACAATTGGACAATACAGCTGAGAAATAATGTCTAGGCCTAAACATTGTTGAACATGCGTCACAGAATGAGTTGGGTGTCTTACCTGAGGGGCTGGGTAGATTGCGAACTCCAACTTGCTCTTCTTTCCGTAGTCGACAGACAGGCGCTCCATCAACAAGGCTGTGAACCCAGATCCAGTGCCGCCTCCGAACGAGTGGAAGATCAGGAAGCCCTGAAGTCCCGAGCACTGATCGGACAGTTTACGGACGCGGTCGAGAACGAGGTCAACGATCTCCTTGCCGCAGGTATAATGACCGCGAGCGTAATTGTTCGCGGCATCTTCCTTGCCGGTGATGAGTTGTTCGGGGTGGAACAACTGGCGGTAAGTTCCGGTACGGATCTCATCGACTACGGTCGGTTCCAAGTCGACGAAAACGGCCCTCGGAACGTGTTTTCCTGCTCCCGTTTCCATGAAGAATGTGTTGAAACTATCGTCTCCGATAGTTTTGTCCGATGGCATACGGCCATCAGGCTGGATCCCATGTTCCAGACAGTAAAGCTCCCAACAAGCATTACCAATCTGAACTCCAGCTTGTCCAACGTGGATAGAAATACATTCGCGCTGAAAATAAATGTGAAGTTAATGTAATGCGTTGCAAATTTCTCGGAATCGACCATCCGCAACGTAGGCCTACGCCTGAAACGCCATTACGATAAAAGCCTAGGCCTAACCTGGCCAACGGCATTTTAAAAGAAAAAGCTAGCATGTCGTATACGTTTTCCGAACGGGAAATTAGTTCGTATGAGGAATAAAAGTTATAAAAAATCATAAAACAACATAAAAACATGTAATGCAGTAGTATAATCAGTCAAAAACTGAAAAGTGAGACAATGGCGGTTCGGGTGTGCCGCGGCCTGCATTTCAAGGTGCAGCCTTTCATCGATCATAAAACAGCTTAAAAACTAACTAATAATAATAAAATCTTATCACAAACACTTACCATGATTGTAGTTTTCTTGTTTAGATAATCTCAGTACAAGGAATGTTGCAAATAACACAAAAAGTGATGCTTTGAATGCAGAAATACCTACCAGACGCTTATGTGTCGAGGTCTGTATTTAGCAGAATGAGAGAAAATGAGTTCACCGCCGAAGTCGGAGAGATTTCATGACGTCAGACTCTGCAGTTTGCGGCAAACCTGTTTGGTCTGAATTTTTATATTGATATTATGTTTGATTTAAAGAAAATTATTCAAAATAATTAATTAAATTATCAGTTTAATAAATAATTGTACTTATTTATTTGAAAATATCGCCTATATTATCAGTGATATCGTTTAATTGAGCGCGAATTAACCTACATTGCGGTCAATGCATAGTACGAGGATTCTGATTCGTCAACGGATCACACGTGACCCGTAGTTCCTACATGCATCGAGCTGTCATGATTTATGCAAAAAAAGTGAGGCTTGACAATCAACCTTCTTAGCATAACGTTATTTACGATCTAATAAACTTTTGAGCCGTGTAATATAATTATATATTCTATACAACCTTTATTGGTCCCTGACAAGATTGTTGCAGGATAATGATTATTAAATTAATATATAAAAACATCAACTGTCAATGTTGATAGAAAAACAAAAAGAGGCAAATGTAACAATTAAAAATGATATAATAATGAATATAAAACAAATGCTGAGTCTATGAAGTTAATTTTGAAGATGATTCCTTTAGAATATGTATTGAATCAATCAAAGCTGACAGACCATCTTGGTATTAGGCCTATCTAAATAAAAACAAATATAAAAATCTTAAAAAAAAATCCATAGGAGCCAACAAATGAGCGGATACAAAACTAATTGTTGAACTTTTTCATTTAATTATTGGATGAACGAAGCAAAGACTCAATTTTAATTACACTATGATTTGTAACTGCAATGAGCCCCAAAAGTCTGGATCCTTGTCAACGTTTCCTCTTTTTTTTCTCTCTGTGAACTCCTCATATCTTAACGCACTTCTTCTGTAAATAGTTGAAATTCTAAAAACTATACGGAACATGCTTTTTTAAAATTTAATATATTTATGAATATTTTTAAAGATTTAAATGTATTTTATTGTACTAAAAACTACCTAAAGAATAAAAATAATTATTCTTCCTTATTTATATTTGTACCGGTAACTTATTTTTGTCATATTTTTGCTGATTGATTTTGCATATTTATTATTCATGTCCAATTTATGCTGTATATAATCATGATAAAAGTGAACTTGAACTATTGAGAAATAAAAGTTTGCTATATCTGCCATGTTGACCTGATTTATTACGAAATGTTGTCAAATCGTTTGAGTAAAATCAATGCTTGCATGAAAAGGTTTTACACCTTCATTATACTTGCAAATCATGCTTTAACATGACAATGAGACTGCTATTAAATTTAGTCGTCGCATTGATTAATCAAGTAGGCAGGTTGTGGATGCTTTTAAGCTAACAATCAATTTTACTGTACTTAAAAAAGATGTTTTTTATTTTCAATTCCTTGTTTGCGCTCCACAGGTTAAACAAAAACACAGATTTTGAAATAATATGAAATACCCTATGTTATATTATTAATGGTAAACTGATTATTGTTATTAATTTTAGTGTACAAAATATTTATGAATATTTATGAAAAGGATTATAGCTACCAATAACGTAATAACGTTACGTTATTGGTAGTCATGGATTATAGTATTGATTTAGGATTAATTAATAAATGAATGTATAGTTCATTAATGAAAAATCAATACATTTAATGATATTCTAGCTCTTAAAAGAAATGCAGATAAAAATTAATACAAATAATCTGGCCAACACTACTTTTAAAATATAGATAGGTATGTAGGCCTACCATTTTTCTAGAAAGTTTTTGTGGAAGCTTAAGAAACGTAAAACAATATAATACATAAATAAAGAAGTATTTCATTCAGTTATTTATATCAACATTTCTACTAGTAATGGTTGATAAGTTGTAACAAATTCAATAAAATACAATGAACAAAATATTTCATAAATCACACCCATCAGCAGAACTTGAAGATCAGCTGACAATTGTATTCAGTCCAATCTATTTCAGTGCCTTCTTTATGCACTCTGTATATCTGAGTGAATACTTGATTATGCATTCAGAAGGCTGTTAATCTTCCATTGTTGACAAACTGGTCATTTTTATGTCAACTATAAAACCTCTATAAAAAATACTAAAAGAGAAGAGAATGTACAATGAACAGCGCTAAAATAACTGTTTATTTATTAAAGAGAACACAATAAAATAAATGGATGTCAAAGAGACGGTTTTAACGGAAACAGGGCCAATCTATGGACCATTTTTTGGAGTCATGGGCTGCGCTTCTGCCATTATATTCAGCTGTGAGTAGAACAATCAAAACATACAGTCTCTAGGCCACGTAGACTCACCTTGATTACCGCAAACCTCATGTCACGGCAAACATGAGATGGAACGTTTCAACGGAATGCGTTCAGCCACGGTCTGTATTCGTCCTGTAATGACCTATTGGCAGTGGTGTATTCGGGCCAGGGCGGCGCCCTGGTACTTTAATTTTGGAGCAGGGCGCGCCTCGGTACCTTTTTTCTTGAAAACCATATTTGAAGACATAGGCCTAGCCAATTTGAACCAGCTAACTTGTAAATGCATAACGTTAAAAATGATGCATCCTGATAGATGGAATCTTCCAATATTTATTTGCAACTTCAGACTTTACAATAATGACAGAATCTTGTAATGTAGTGTAGAGTCAGTTTGTAACATTTTTTGTACTACCTTAGAAAGGAATGTGTTTACCAGGCCCTTGTCACCGACAGCACTGTTCTGCGTCAATTCTACGAATGCAAGCATTATGAGACGGAGGGGAGGTTTGTTTCGAGGGGTTAGCAACTCATGAAATCCGGTGTACACTTGCCATGAAATCCCATTGAAATACCCTTGAAATCAACAACATCAAATGTATTGAAATGTGAAGATATACTAGAAAAACATTTATTGAAGCACTTTTAAATTTCATCGCTTTTATAACAATTACTATTTTTACATGTCTCTAACTCTGTGTATGTGTTAGCTCTGGGGGCGGCGTATGGAACCGCCAAGTCGGGGACGGGCATCGCTGCCATGGCTGTGATGAAGCCGGAACTGATCATGAAGGCCATTATTCCGGTGGTAATGGCTGGCATAATCGCCATCTACGGCCTCGTCGTGGCGGTACTGATCGCCAGCAAGATTGACGAGCCGCCAAAATACACCGCTTACCAGTAAGCACGTCTTGTTAGGCCACTAGATCTAGTTTATTATGTTTAGTCTTTTGCAGAAATACTGAGAGAAGTAGTACCGGTAATTTAGCATTAACGAAATGAACCATCAAATATAAATATTCTAGAGAATGAATTTTTAGTATTCTTTACTATTCGTGGTATTTTGATCCATTAACCATCATAGTCCATTTCACTATAAATGTCTTCTTCAGAGTACATTTAGCTATTTAGTGAAAATATGCACAATATGTTCAAATACAAAATCAACTTAAGAAACCAAATGTCAAGTTGGAAAGAATCGTAATCTCTTTCCTCGAATAATATCCGGACAACTTTCTGCCTCAGACTGAAAAGTCAGAGAGCATAAGTAACTTCCGTTGCTAATCCCGTAGTCATTGATCCATAGTATGCAGCTCCTGTTTCTAGTAGTTTGCTACAAAATGCTATATTCCACATGAATGTAGGCTACCAAAACTAAAACTAAATGCTAAATTCCTAGAACTCGAGATATACCGTGTAATTTAAGTAAGGGCCCATATTACCAATAGTAAAAATGTGTTAATCAAGTTTATTAATCAATTGCAGTACAAAAATAACATTGGTAACCAAGGGTAATAACAAGCTAATCCACTAATTATCGCTTAATCAACTAATTTATTATTCGTAAAACGGGGCCTAATTGAACTAATTTGTAAATTACGGCCTATTGGTAATTCAACGATTTACATCACTAGTCGTGCCCCCCTCGTTTCTTCCGGGCGCCCATAACCTCACTTTCCGTTCCTCGCAGCGGCTTCATCCACCTGGGCGCCGGGCTGTCCGTGGGCTTCTCGGGGCTGGCGGCCGGCTTCGCCATCGGCATCGTGGGGGACGCGGGGGTGCGGGGGACGGCGCAGCAGCCCCGCCTCTTCGTCGGCATGATCCTCATCCTCATCTTCGCCGAGGTCCTCGGGCTCTACGGCCTCATCGTAGCCATATACCTCTACGCCAGCGTCAAGCACTAGCGCCTGGCACTAGAGTCTCGACACTGGAGTCTCGACGCTGAAGTCTCGACACTGGAGTCTTGACACTGGAGTCTCGACACTAGAGTCTCGACACTAGAGTCTCGACACTAGAGTCTCAGCACTGGAGTCTCGACGCTGGAGTCTCGACGCTGGAGTCTCGACACTGGAGTCTCGACGCTGGAGTCTCGACACTGGAATCTCGACACTAGAGTCTCGACACTGGAGTCTCGACACTAGAGTCTCGACACTGGAGTCTCGGCACTGGAGTCTCGACACTGACATCTGGTGCACTAGTATCTAGCGCTTCTACCACGAAGAAAGTATTTAGAAAACTAACTACAATAAAACTGTCCTGGGGCGTCGTCCTGTAGGTTGCGACCGTCGTCAGCGATCACTCGACCAAACCGTCTCACCTTCAACGTCCTACTTATGAATATATAGGATAGAGATATTTATATCAATGTATTACTTTACTGAATACCACGAGATAGAATTTCCTCTCTTTAATATTTATATGAAAGGGTGTTGAAGATAGAACAGTTAAGTTACGTGATCACTCAACAGTCCACGGGAGTCGATTTAGCGGAATTTCAGGTTTTTGGTGATAACTTTTGAACGGTATGAGATATCGAAATTCTGAAAACAAGGAAACACAGATATTTTCAATACCTTCAAGATGATGTAAGTACGGTAATAACCATTCATCTAACATCGCATAATTGCGTGTACGCATAAAAATGTGTTGTTTCAAGCGTATACGAAAATTTTACAAGTCCCCAAACTGAGGAAGTGCGGAACTGGGATCCGCTTGGCGGGCGTAGAGCCATCAACTCCCGCTTCCAATATTTCTCTCAAACCCTCTTCTGGTGCTTTTTTCCCACAACCACTATGAGTCTATATTTTTCTATGCTGTGTATTATGTACACTGTTTAATTTGTTAATCTTTATCTTGCAAAAATATGTGTTACTTACATCATCTTGAAGGTATTGAAAATATCTATGTTTCCTCGTTTTCAGAATTTCTATATCTTATACCGTTCAAAAGTTATCACGAAAACCTGATATTCCGCTAAATCGACTCCCGTGGACTGTTAAGGCAGTCACAACGTACATAAATGAGGCCCCAGAATTTCTCCCCAATGACACTGTAATTCCAGAGAAACATGCAGGCCTATATATGTTACGTACGTTTAAAGACTGTTCGGAAAATGTATTTGACTAACTTTAGATAATAGGAAATTGTGAACAATATTTCAAGGTTAAAATGTCTTGTTCCATTATTATTGAAACAATTGTTATGTTGGTAATTGTAATTATATTTAAGAATTGAATGGTTAAATATATAAACATTCTTATTTGCAATTGAATGAATTTTATTGTGACAGTTATTAATATCTAGGCCGTAAACTTGGCTGTTTCAATCGGCTGTTTCAACCAGAACGAAGCCAGCTGATTGGCTACAATTCCAAAATGGCTGCCAGAACAGGGCCAGACGATTGTTTGTTATTTCAAAATGGCTGCCAGAACAGGGCCAGACGATTGTTTGTTATTTCAAAATGGCTGCCAGAACAGGGCCAGACGATTGTTTGTTATTCCAAAATGGCTGCCAGAACAGGGCCAGACGATTGTTTGTTATTCCAAAATGGCTGCCAGAACAGGGCCAGACAATTGTTTGTTATTTCAAAATGGCCACCAGAACAAAGCCAGGTGATTGGCTAGAATTCCAAAATGGCTGCCACAACAGGGCCAGACGATTGTTCGTTATTCCAAAATGGCTGCCAGAACGTAGCCTAGCTAGCTCGCGGGAGTTCTATCTTCACGAAGCCAGCTTCGGAGTTTCAATCCTTATCCAAACAAATACACACAATTATCGAAACAAACACATTTAATAAATTACAATTTACAAGCAGAGCTGCCATGTTTATTGACAATAATATTTCAGAAGCATTTGAATTTATTGCATATTTTTACATTTATAAGCAAGGTATTACGATGAAAGTTGGCAACCGAGCGTTTTAGCAAACGGCCACAAATTCAAAACAGCACAACGTATATAAATATACTTACATCCACGAAAGAAGGTCGTCTACCAATATAACAAACACGAATATCACCGTTATATTGGTATAACTGAGCTATTTTCAGGATATTACGTTTTTTCATGACAGGGTTTACGATAAGAAACGCAACCGCATCCTACGAAAGAGTTGAATCGTTGAAGTTGGAGCGAGATTCAAAGTTTACGCAAGTATTTAGTTGGTAGACGACTTTCTTTCGAGGATGAAAGTTTAGTATAAACTAAGTCTTCAACTCTTCACATTCATTTAGAATCGAATTGTTATTAAAACGCAACGTTTTCTTACGTAACGTAAACGATAAGTTTCCCGTCCCTTAAGGTTCGTTTACTCTTCTGCTTCGAGCAACCGGCAACATGACAAATCCGTTAACTGTCGAGCGCTGTGACGACGCCAAACTTACACTTCAAATTGCGGTTATGTTACCTCGGAAAATGCTTTAACTTCCAACGAACGTATCGAATTAATCCGTATCCGCTTCTTGATATTGTTGGACCATTAATTACCTAAACAACAGAGCCTAGAGATGATATAATATCTCCTGCGGACCGGTTTATCAATAGCCGTCGACAAGTTAGGACTGACCGTTCAGACACGATGTCGTGACACCAACTGACTTAATCGTAATATAAACAAGGTGTGCCGACTCCAATTGGAGGACGTCCGCCGTCATAGAGGGCACATTTGCCTGTAACTATCGCTTCTCATACTGATCTGCTGATCACGGCTCAACAGGTACCGTACCAACAGGTGCTCACCGGTACCGTAGCCACTCAATCTCATCCAGTTCACAAGGGAGTTCGCTAGGGTAAATGGGACCTTGGCTCTGATCTGACGGCAAGCAAACAATAATGCCCGCCATGTTATTAGTATGGGAGTCGGCACACCTTCTTGATATTATGATGAAGTAAGTTGGTGTCACTACATCGTGGTTCAGAGAAGTAAACTAGATTTCCGTTGCATGTAGTCTATCTCAGCGCCTAGCAAGCGTTCACGCCACGCGGAGAAACTCTCCTCTGATTGGTCAGCGCGCGTTGCACGTAGCGCAAGTCACGAGAGTAAACGAACCTTTAAGCTAAACAAAACCATCGACAGTCGACGTACTTTTCATCTGACCGTGGATATTCTCAAGGTCAAGAGGTTGAAGTCGTCAAAAAGTGATGACTGACCTAATGACTCAATGACATCAATCATTCAAGAAACAAAACATTCAGTTTGAAAAATCAACAAAGAAAGAGGAAATATTCGGTGTTTAGATATTAAGAGTCCATGGGAGTCGATTTAGCGGAATATCAGGTTTTTGATGATAACTTTTGAACGGTATGAGATATCGAAATTCTGAAAACGTTGAAACACAGATATTCTCAATACCTTCAAGATGGTGTAAGTACTAACTATTTATATTAAATCGCATCAGGCGTATACGCTTAAAAATACACATTTTCCAAGCGTATACGCCTGACTTTATCCATGGATGTGATGTGAGATGAATTGGAAGAAGATATCAAGAATATAACGAAGATTGGTGATTTAAGAAGAGAGCTAAGAAAAAAATAAAGTATAATTTTATCGAGTATGTTTGATTGTAATTTCATTAGGTATAGTAACCATTACCACCTGTTTTATGAACAATCTGTAATGAATAAATAAAATATGTAAATATATGTAAATATGAATAGTTATTACTCACACCATCTTGAAGGTATTGACAATATCTGCGTTTCCTCGTTTTCAGAATTTCGATATGTAATCCCATTCAGAAGTTATCACCAAAAACTGATATTCCGCTAAATCGACTCCCGTGGTCTCTAAATGGGCGAGATAGTTCGAGAGCTACCGGACTGAATCGTGACGCATAACGACGGTCGCTGTCCGCTCGTTCTCTTGGAATAACTTGGAAGCGTTTACGGAAACTTGTTCGGTAAAGATTATGTACAAACTACGAAGGCAAGTAGTCGAAGCATGCGGAATATACTGAGAGATAGACAACGTACACTAGTCAAGTAAGTACTAAGACGCTAATTATTATTATAAGAAGTCAATAAGCGGCCGCCGATTAATCAATCATCGTTAGAGACACGTAGAAATAGCAATTGCTATGAAATCGATGAATTCTAAAATAGCTACAATACATGTTTTTCTAGTATATCTTCATGTTTCAATACATTTGATGTTGTGCGATCATGTTTTTGAAAAGGCGACAAAGCGCTATAATAGTCTGATTCCGATATTTTTCAACGTATTTGCGATATAGACGCTTCATTTAGAATAAAAGCGTTATAGATGGTTTTCACTGCAAAATTATATCAATTGAGAATGATGTCTAAAGGTGAAATTAGTTGGAATTTCGAAAACCAAGAAGCAGCTGAAAATGCAGGCGGCAGATGAGGCGTAGATATAACCTGGTGGTGCACGCCGTTTATCTGGTAATATCAATTGATGTGTTTCTCTTGCATGCAATTGTACGTTACGTAATGGTTTTATCAGTACGATAATGTTGTTACGCTACAAAACACGACGTTACAAAATAATAGACGCACCGAAGTGCTACTTTTCACATTCAAAATACTATACAAAGAAAAATTAGAAGCTATATTTACATGCCTCTAGATGATATTCGATTAGAATAAAATGACTATCGATTATTATTCATAATTCGATTATTTATCGATGTTTCCAAATTCTTGTTCGGAAGTCAGCGCTGTGCTTTCAAGACGAACGGTCGATGTTCGAAGTACATATAGCACAGCTTTCTTGCGAAGGCGCCAACCTTTTCATTTCTTTATACATATCTGTTCGGATTTGAACGATAATTATTGAATTATATTTGTGTTTCAATTTTGACAATTATATTTTCAGAAATCAAATGAGCCTAATCGATTATATCTCGATTATATTTATTAGTTATTCGTAAAATAATCGGTTCCCATGGAAACTTTGATTAATCGTCGTCACTTTTTGACGCCAAACGATAACCCTACTAATGACGGTAATAATAATTATTAGAAGTTAATTAATGGACACTTTATGGCTCTCGAACGTACGGCAGTCAATAAGCCTAATATTTAGCATAATTCAAGCGACAAATTCAGACAAAACTCACGTTCCCAACATTTGTACCGCGGACGAAATACCGTCCCGCCCATCGGAGTTACAAGCGATAAAATTACACAAAAATACAAGTCTATGTTACGTCTAGGACAATAGGTATCTACGATGAATATGCAACTTGGACTTGTCCAGCTGACGATCATCTCCAGTGCTAAGAAACCTCGACGCCGCCTAGATCGCCTATAAGCTAGCTACATGCCCTACAGGGCTCTGATGGCCTGAGTAGTCCATGTAACATTGAAACATCACCGCCTAGATTGCCTATTAGCTAGCTACAGGCTCTACAGGGCTCTGATGGCCTGAGTAGTCCATCTCAGTGCTAAGAACCTCGACACCACATAGATCACCTATATAAGCTAGCTACAGGCTCTACAGGGCTCTGATGGCCTGAGTAGTCCATGTAACATTGAAACATCGCCGCCTAGGTCGCGTATATAAGCTAGCTACAGGCTCTACAGGGCTCTGATGGCCTGAGTAGTCCATCTCAGTGCTAAGAACCTCGACACCACATAGATCACCTATATAGCTAGCTACAGGCTCTACAGGGCTTGATGGCCTGAGTAGTCCATGTAACATTGAAAACATCGCCGCCTAGGTCGCGTATATAAGCTAGCTACAGGCTCTACAGGGCTCTGATGGCCTGAGTAGTCCATCTCAGTGCTAAGAACCTCGACACCACATAGATCACCTATATAAGCTAGCTACAGGCTCTACAGGGCTCTGATGGCCTGAGTAGTCCATGTAACATTGAAACATCGCCGCCTAGGTCGCGTATATAAGCTAGCTACAGGCTCTACAGGGCTCTGATGGCCTGAGTAGTCCATGTAACATTGAAACATCGCCGCCTAGGTCGCGTATATAAGCTAGCTACAGGCTCTACAGGGCTCTGATGGCCTGAGTAGTCCATCTCAGTGCTAAGAACCTCGACACCACATAGATCACCTATATAAGCTAGCTACAGGCTCTACAGGGCTCTGATGGCCTGAGTAGTCCATGTAACATTGAAACGTCACCGCCTAGATCGTCTACAAATTAGCTGAATGCCTGAGTAGTCGATCTTGGTGGCTTATGTAATCGGTTTCATAGATCCATAACAACGTTGAGCTCAGTTGCGTATCAATTGTAGACAGCTATTGTCCTGGGTTACGTTCATAACGTGCCGTTGAGACGGTTACGGGCGTTACGTCGAATAACGTTAACGTTGACGATTCTCCGTTCTCGTAGATTGTTCGACGCACGAATTGATCGTTTCACACCTCGGCTAGCTAGATACATGTTCCGAGGGAAAAACACGGGATTCTAAGCGACGGATACATTGACTTGAGCGGATCAAATGCCGACGTTTGAATCGTTCTGGATACGTACATCACTTCTGAATGTTCTGCATTGTACAACAATCGACTACAGCCGTGCAGATCAACCCAACGTAAAATTGTGACCTTTCAACATCATAATCCCGAAACTCGATTCTAAGAAAAGATGACGATATCTATTTTCTTAATTTTAGAGGAAATTAGAATCATCATCTCAATTTCAGAAATTATATTCAATTCATTCAAGTCCGTCAAAACCATTTTTTTTTAAAGTTTTCGAGTTTCTATATAGAAACGTTAAGGACTACGTCATGACTCATGGTCCCTGGAAGACGGAAATATTGATTTTAATTTCCGATTTTTTTTTTTGAGGAAATGAATATCGTCACGATTCGTTGAAATCTAGTTTCAAGGTTATGATGTCTTTTAAGGGCACATTTTGAAGAAAGTTTTTCCGATTGTTTTAGCCCATCACATCAAATTACTGTGTCTTCTACTGGCCGTAGTTTAGTACGCAAGTTTCAAACGGAATCCATCGAACAATCTACGAGATATCAACGGAGAAGATTTCTTCCCCAACGTTTCTCATCGTAAAATCGCAAGCGCTCAGACGGCTCATTTCTTGGTAGACTTATGAAAACGAACTTGATGACTTCACGATTCTACCGTCGCATCAGATACACTGTTACATGCAACGTGGGATAGAACACCGCTCTACCCTGCTCTTTTTGAGGTTATTGGACACTTAGTAGTTACATGGAATCCCTAACAGTCTACATTAATACTAATTGCAAATTAAAATTACAAAATTTCATATTGTTTCTAGTTTTCAACATTGGCTGTCGAGATACAATCAATACATTCCGAGGATAACTTTGCTTCGTGAAAACATCATCTCACAACGTCATGCTTGGCCCGAACTTCACCATTCCGCAATTGGGACTAATTAATATACAATTCACATTCATAACTTAATATTAATAGTAAACGAAAGAAATCACATCGCGGCCGTATTACTTGGAACTCGACGGTTGGTTATCTCTCCGAGGCGTACTTCTTTTTGCATTGTTGTTACACCTGGAAGACTTTTCGCTCGGCTCGCTGTCCGCCTTCTCGTCGGCATCGTCGTCGTCGTCCGAGTCCCGCATCAGCGACCGCGCCAGTTTCACCGCCTCAAACTCGTTGTAGTGCGCCTTGCGCTTAGACTCGAACTTCAAACGTTCCGCTGGAATTACAATGCAAATTAGGATGAGATAATGAATTTATTGATCTCGGTACAACTTTTGTAGAAATTGACCATTTTATATGATAGAGGAATAACGTAATTCAACTTGTGGTTTGTTTACCTCTGGCTTCTGGCGACTCCTCATCATCAGAGTCATCATCTTCGTCCGACTCCCGCAGAACTGACGGTGGCAGTGCCGCAGCCTGTTGCATGCTAAACACAAATGTCAAGTTAGGTTAATAACCACATTTTGTTTAGTAGAGAACCATTATTTTTAGGCCTACAATCAGAATTGGTTTTATTCAACTCTTTGTTCAAGATTCAACATTGTAGGCACATTATGAATATTCAGCCTTTTGATAAAATCAGGTGTCAAAATTCAAAACATTTCAGGCCTCTCGAAATGTTGTCCGGTCAAATATTAGCACGGCATAGGCATACGGTAGGACCAGGACTAGGCCGAGCTGTTTGAGCTAGCCTGCTTGATGTTAAGATATCACGATACATACTACGCCTAGTGCTAGTCTAGGAGCTTACCGTTCCGCTAATAATGAAGCGTCTACCCCATCAGCTTGATCTGATCCTTCGTCAAAATTATGATAAGGAGTTTTTGGTTCTTCAATCTTCATATGTCCGTAATCTTTATCGGCTGGATGCAATGTGGCAATTATATTCATCTCGTCGAATTGTGTTTCTTTTTTCTTCCTATGAACAAAATAAATCTCATTTGAGATTAATTATTGTAGGCTAGGCCTAGGCTAACGGAAACAATCCTAGTTTAGAGGTTAAATGGCATAGGGAGTTCGGTACTTCTATGGAGATAAAAGAAGACTCAAGCACTAAACATACCGCTTTCCTTTCTGCACAAGTGGAGGAGCATCTCGTCTTTCAAAGCTTGAAGAATTCTTTAGAATACTCTTTGATGGTTTCCTCTCTGATTTGTCGTCCTTCTCCATATCTATTGAAGAGTCTTTTTAAGCAATGGCAAATGGGCAATGGCGTCTGGTTATCGCAGAAGTGTTCTACTTGAGTATGAAGTTTTAGACATCGACCGCTTCGAATGAAGTACTAGAACTTTCTGGACTTTTTTGTTCGGTCAATGATCGACGGTTGTTGCGCGCGGTGTGGAATTAATTGAAAACCTCATTTTTCAATTTGAAACAGTTTGAATATGTACAAAAGTGAAAAGTTTAATCAAAACTTGGGGCAAATTGAGTTTAAAATTACACGAACAGTAAATTTCTCTAGTTTTAAAATTCAAAGTATCTTGATGCTGAGAAATGTTTCAGAGTAATAATGGTTGATCTATTTATTTATTATCTATGTTTAATTAATCAAATAATTTGGAAATGAAATGCACTGACGGTATACTTATAATTATGTTTAATTGTTTAAGCTTTCTCACTGATATTTAATGAGACTTTATATCATACTCTCATCAAAGTTTTTGAAAGAAAATGTAATCCCATATAAACTTGATCTGAAAAAGAAAAAGACCAAGAAACAATCTCACTATCATAAGAAAGAAGAACGTAAATGATCTATAAAATAATTGGATATACAAACATTATATGCAACACAGACTCAAGGCTATAATTTAATTGTTAGCTACATATATGCTACCATCTGATACTAATGATGCTAATTTCTGAGGCATATAGTGTGTTGAAACATGGCCTGAGAGTGATCAGTTAGACTGCACTGTGTCTGACTTTGATTTAAATGATGAGTTTAATCATGATGACTCAAACTCACACAGGCATACTGGAAGAAGTAAACTGTGTTTTAGTGTTTTCATTGAAATATATTTTTGAAGACTTGAAAATTATATTTTCAACATCTTTCTCAAGTGAATTGCATAATTTTCTCAAAAATGTCAATACTACTTTCATCAACTAATGAAATTTGCTGAACAACATCGAGCGACCTTGGAAAACGCTCCTATACACAGAATAGTGAACCTTGGAACTTTTTCCAAAAATTTTTAAACCCGGAAGGCTTTTATCGAAAATGTCAAAACAGTGTTCGACAACGATAATGGTCTCTTCGAAAACCCAAAACTTGCCCCTTCAGCCCTCCCCGGGTTTATTGGGGGTAGGCCGCGGAAATTCCCAAAAGACCAGTAAACCCGGACCCCAATGGGACGTTTCCCCCCCTTCTCCTCCAACCTAGATGCATCAACAAAATTTTTTAAACCCAGTTAAAACCCCCCCGGCATTACGCGGATAGTAAATTTTTTTTTGTGGCGAATCCCCGGGAAAAAAAAAGGAAAACTTTTATTGAATTCAAGGGGTGTTAAAAAGTGGATAAATTTTATATTTTGCTAATGGGTTTTAAAGGCCTTTTTACGGGGGTTATTAAAACCCTTTTCAAACTACCAAAGAAATTTAGGTATTTCAAAAAATTATAGGTTTTTTAAAGATAGTGAGGAAGGGGGGCCCGTGGGCCCGACTTTATTGTGGAACCTTTCCCGGCATTAGCCTAGACTACGAGGGAAAAAACCCCAAAAAACCCTGTAAAGGGGTTTTCGGGGGCGGGGGAAAGGGGGTCCGAATTCCCCCCGCCCCCCTTATCCCATGATGCGAGGGGCGGTAACCACTGGGCGCGGAAAAAGGGCCGAACAACTTTTCCTAAAAACATTGATTTGGTTTTTGGCTTAAAAGGTTTTACTTTGACTTTTGGCGGGAAACCCCAAAACCCAACGTTTTGCGTTCGTTTTCCCAAAACGCAGGCTTCCCAATTTCCCCGCTTCACCCCCCCAAGTTCCCGTGTTTAACGGCCCCATGTACACGGAAAACTTCAAAGGAAATTTTGGGGCCGGGGGCCCTTTCGGCGGGGGGGATTGGGGGGTTTCGCTCAGTTTTTTTTTTTAATCCGTTCCCCCGGGAAAAACCCGCGGTTTAACCACCGACATGGGGAAAAAAAAACGGGGTTTTACTTTTGAAAAAAAATTAAAGGTATACCAAACCCTACTCTTAAATAAAGGAAACACCCCCGAAGTCAAAATCTTGTTTTACTTAAATCTCTGTTTTTCTCTAAACGGCTCCCAAACCACATAGGCCTATCTACTTGGGGACCCTCGGTAAACTGTTCTCTTCCTTTCCCCCCCTCACACCAAAAAATTCTTTAGTAAAGGTTTGATTTGTTTGGGCCCCCCAAAATATGGGGTTTTAGATGGGGGGTTTTTCCGGGTCCCGTTCGATTTTTAATTGTTTACTTGCTTATTGTTACTTGTTTATTTTTTAAAAAAAAAAACTAAAACAAACCCCAAAATTTTTTCCGCAGGGGGGTAAAATTAAAATTTTCCTAAAGCTGTCGGAAAATTTTTTCCCTTACATTTAACGGTACCCCCCTTGTACTGGATTTATTTTGGGGGCAAGGTGGTCTGATTTAAAAGGAAACTGAAAGGCCCGAGAGATTTCCCCGGGGGCTTACACTGCTGCAGGAAGACGGGGCCAAAAGGACGGTTTTCCCGGGGCCTTGTCCCAAACGGTTTCCTTGTCCCCCGCAGGGGCCGTGGTCGTCTAAAAATAGGGGCTACTTCGCTTCTACTCCCGCCCATCAAGGCCCTTTTCGAGGACCCAAAGGAAAGACCTTCACCCCCCATCAACCAAGTTCTTCTCCCCGCCGGGGACGTCCGTCCCATTCGAAAAACCCAGGTTTAAATTTTTTTTTATTTGATAGGGTTAAAAAGTTTTCCAAACCCACTTTTAAAAGCTTTCTTTTTTTTTTTTTTTTTTGTAACCTGCCAGGTCGCAGATACCTAAAAATTTTTTGTTTAAAAGCCCCTCACCTACTGTTCCGTAGAAAGAAAAACCCCCCTGTTTTTTCCCATCTGGGGCCACTTTGCCCCCCCCCAACACCCAATGACAAACCCCGGGAAATCCCCCCCCATTTTTGGGGCAGAAAATTTGGGGCTATTCACTCTTTTTTTTTAGCTCCCGCCTTCTCTCACCGCCACGCTACCACGGCCCAGAGATCATTTTCCCGCTAACCCCAAAAAATCCCGTATCCCCCAAATTGCCCAGCGTGTTTTCGGGCCTGCTCCCCTACCCAATGGGACCCCGGTTTAAGGCCTTCCCTTTAATGAAGGGGGCAAAGGGCCCCTTTTTCCGCTTTTTTCCTCCCAAAAAACCGGCAGAAATGCAAAACCGTCACAAAACCTTGGGGGAGGGGGCCGGGCCGGGGGTTCTAAAAAGGGGCCGGGCTCCCAAACCCCCATGGGGGGGCCCCCGGGGGGAGCACTTATTATAAAATTTAACCGGACCCCCAAAACTTTTTCCCATAGGGATTTTTGTGTACGGGTGGGTTTTTTCTATTAAAATTTCCCGTTTTTACGTAATCTTTTTACAGAAAATTGCTTTACTGTTTAGCGAGACTAAAAAAATTCAACTCATCACCTTTCCAAAGTTTTTTAAAATAAAAAAAACCAATCTAATCAATCAAACTCCCCAAAGAAACAAGTGGGTTTCAATGGGGGATGCCTGAATTTTTTCCTTTTCACTTTTTTCTTTTTGAAATTCGATTTTTACTGACATGTTTTACGGGTACGTAGCCTAAAGAAATCAAACTCATCATTTCCGAGGGAAGCAAAATTTTTTTAAATAGGTGAGGGCCTGATCGGGGCTTTTTCCCCTTTAAAATTTATATAAAGGGGTTTACTTTATGTTTTGACTGGAATTTTTTGAGAGAATAAAAATTTTTTCCCTTTAAAACAGAAAAAAACCCGATTTCAGAAAGGTTGTTTTCAAATCTTTTGGGCCAAAACCATTACTCGTGTAAACCCCCTCGGGGGACCGAAATTTTGGGGGAACGCCCACACATTTGAAAAATAAATATTTGGGACAGGGTTTTACTGTCCAGGGGAGAGGGGGGCCACCCGTGCCCGGGGGCCACTTTTCCCCGGGGGTTTTATCTTCTTTTCCCGGTCCCCGGGCTCTCCATAACACATTTTGAAGCCCCGGGGCGGTTTCTTTTTCCGGGGAAGAGGGTTTTTGTCCTGGCCCCGGGAAAACGTGGATAGAGGTGCATTTTGGGGGCCCCCAACGGTTGAGGCGACAAAGGTAATAAAAAAATAGAAGGTAAAAGCCTTCAGTGGGGGGGTTTTTTGGTTAGGGGCCTTTTTGGTGGCTTTAGGTTTCACCGACAAAAAATCGCTGCGTGGAAAAACCCCCCCTGGAATTAAAAATTTAATGTGACTAGGGGGGGAGAGGGAAAAGATTTTTTGGCTTCGGGGGGGAAAAAGGGGCAGGGGAAATTTGGGAACCCCCTTTGGGTTTTCATCCTTTTAAATTTTGGAAAAGTAATTTTCCCCTTGAATCGACAACGTTTTGGAGCTTTAACGACAAAACCCGTCTACTGAAACCTTACAAAACTTCAATTCCCAAACAAAAAAGAACACATAAAATTGGGGAATTACCAAAAACCCTTTGTGCCCCCCGGGGGTTTAACAAACGCCCCTTTTCCCCCCAAAATTTTTTCCACCTTGTTTTGGGGTTTAAAAAATCCCCAACAAACCCTTCCCCTCTTTCATTTCTAAATTTGGATGTACTCTGCAAAAAAATTACGTCTAAAAGGGGCTTTTTCTGAATATGCGTCTAAAAACCAAAAATACGTTGAAAAAATAGCAAAAAGTTTTTTGTAGCGTTTTGGGTTTTTTTTCAAAATTATCAAACCCACAAATGTTTTGAAACTAAAGATATACTAAAAAAACTTTTTTTTAACCACTTTAAAGGTCATCGCTTTTAACAATTGCTATTTTACAGTCTCTTGAGTTTAACCAGCCCGAAGGGAACACAAAAGTTTATTTTTTAATTTAATTTTGCGTTATACTAACTATATACAAACAACTCTAAACCACGCGCTGAAAACTCTTTCTTTTCCCCCTTTTTCTTTCCCCCGCGCTAAAACCCCCCAAACCAACCTGGGTTGGGGGGGTTACCAAGTGGGTTCAATAAAACTCCCAAAGTTTGATAAGGAAACGACTTTTACTATCGGGTGTCACAAAAACGGGAAAACCTGGAAAAACGGGGGGGATTTTTTTCTCGGGAATTTTAAACTAAACCTGTAACAAAAAAACTTTTAAAATTAATTAAAAACCTTTTTTGGTTGCTGCTTTCCCCCAATTCAAAATTTGAAAAAATAATTCTTAAATTTGGCCCTACTCCCTACTCAGTTCCTACGGGGTAAATTTAAATTTTGGGGATTATATTTGTACTGATTTCGGGCCCCTTTCCCACCCCAAGATCCCCAAAAAACTTTTTTTTTATTTTTTTAGGGTATAAATTTGCCCGAACCAAACTTGAATGTGTCCAATTTTCCATTTTGAATTGACGGGAAAGCCAAATTTCCGACGGGAAAAATTAATTTTAAATCGGGAAAACCGGAAAAACCCTGGCTTTTCAATGGAAAATTTGAAACCCACCCTGCATATTTTCCCCGGGCCCACGTATTTCCGCCAGCCCAAATTTTCCGGCCCCCTTTTCCCCCCCCGGCCAAAAAACCCCGCCACTCCTACTTGCGCCATACTCGCCGGGGGAACTTGGGGGAAAACCCCTTCCCCCAAGGGGAGCCCATAACAGGGGTTACGGATAGGTCCCCCGGGTTCCTAAAACGGAATCCCAAAAAAGCCTCCTCGTCCCCCAAGGTCGATCCAGCTTGCCTTTCCCTTCTTCACAGCCTTTCGGGGCTCAAGGGGCGGGGTCCCGGGCCACCGCGGGGGCCCCCCGGACCATCAGGGGGAAAACAGGTTCACACAGGTTGCCTTTGCCTGGGGGGAAAACAAACACATATTTGTGCCCAAACTGCCTCGGCAAGCTTGTTTTTTGCCACCCCGGGGAAATTTGGGATTTTTGGGTTTTTTTAAATGTAAGAAAAAAGCCCGGGAAAAGGCGGATTGTGCGCTACTAGGGTGAAACCCTTGAGTGCCCGTTGAGAAACCTTTCCCTTAATAACGGGAAGACCAATGATGTTCAAAATTTTTTTTTTGACCAAAAAAATTTTGGGATCTTTGAATCATCAAATTTTCCCGGGTAAGGAGCCCCGGGTTCGGGTTGCCCAAGAAAAACGTCCCCGGGGATTGAAAAAAAACGACTTTTCACCCAAATTTCCAGCAAATTTAAAAAAAATTTTGGGGAAAAAAAAGACAAAGGGGGCCCAAATTATTTTCCTTTTTTTCCCAGCAAAAGGCTTTTCTTAAGGACCAAAATAAATTTTTGGGGGGAAATCTTAAAACAAAACTGGGAGGGGCAAAACCAAATTTTGGAAAAAGGGAAAGAAGGGCCAAAACAGGATTTTTTAAATTTGTTTTAAAAAATTGCTCAAAGACGAGGGGGCATTTAAAAAAGGGATTCGAAAAAAAATTCTTAAATTTCCCTTGTTCCCCCCTTTTACCGGTCTGAGATGCGGGAACCCGGTAGATTTCTTCCTGAACTCCGGGTAGTGTTCCCCTTTTCCCCCCGCCCATCGCCTCCCCCCTCCCTTTCTGGGGCTTCAGGGGCGGGGAGGGGTTTGGGGGTTCGGGGGCCCGGGATGTGCCAAGTCGATGGGGAAACCCTTTGGGCCGACCCGGTCAAAACATTTTGTGGGGGGGGCGGCCCGCCCCCCAAGGCCCGCAGGGGGGTGATGACCGGTACCCGCTCCCAAAAGGGACAACGAGTATTGGGGGACAACGATTTCATTGCGGGACAAGTTTATGCTGGACAACGGGGTTGGGTGGGGGCAACGATTTTTTGGGGGGAAAAGAAATTTTATTGGGGAACAATACTTTATTGGGGGAAAAAAATACGCGTTAAACCCAATTCTGATTCTGAAGTAAATTCGATTGTCCACTGATTATCCCGAGTCTTTTTTGAAAGTGGAAAAATAAATTGGGGGACCATGAGAAAGGGAAAGGGGTTTTTAATTCCTTTTTTTGTGGAAAAGATCCCTCAGACTGGGATATTTCAGTGTCAAAAAGGCGTGCGGCAAAGAGTTGAAAAAAGGGGACATTTTAAATCCCGGGGAGGCCCGGGACTAAACCGCAATTTCCAACGTAGGGGGTCCTTGACTTCCGGAAAACCCTTTTTGGGGACCGTCTCCGAGGGGAGTGTTTCCAAAAGAATTTTGGGATGCTGCCCTCCTCGCCAGGTTCCGCCCCCCGGGGGAATCGATGGGGTGTCCGGGGAAATTTGGAAAACAATCGCCAAAATCATCGGAAAAATTTGGGGAAAACCCCGATCAAAGAGTTTTTTTTAAAAATTAAAATCAGCCCTCTGTTTCCCCCTGTTTGGGGTAAAGGGGGTTTTGGGTCCCCACAACTGACGCTAAAACTTTTAAAAACCTGGCAAACCACCCCTACCCGTTTTATCATTTTTCAAATCCCTACCAGTTTCCTCCACAACTCTCGCCCTCCCACGGGCCGGCCCAATTTGCCCCCCCTCCTTCCCTCCCCTTTTAAATATCAATTTCTCTTATAAATTAAAAAACCCCCAATTTTTCTACCATCCCGGGGGCGCGTGGCCGCACCCGACGGGGGGAGTTTCCCGGGCCCTTTTTTCTCGCGGGCAGCAGTTTGGGCCTGAGCGTGATCATCTCAGGGGGCGGGGTTTTTGCCGCAGGCCCTCGCCGTGCTTAAAATCGCCTACTCCTTTGCCGGCGTGGGAACTCGCCAGACCCCTCCCCCGGGGATTGAACATTTTGGGGCCCGGGAACAGAGGGGGGTCTCACGCGGGCGCTAACGGTCCCCACGCGGGGGGCGCAAATGTAAAATTTCTCAAGCTAGCTCTGATGCAGCTTCCTAAAGCTATTGCAATGGGTAGCCCTCAGCCACAAACCAAAAGTTAAAACCGCTGGGCAAACCCCAACCCTTTTTCCAAAAGGCTGGCGCAAAATTAAAGGGGTTCTAAACTAGCGTTCCCGGAGCCCCGGCCCCCAAGCAAGTGCACGTGAAGCATCCTACTGGCCCAAATGAAAGAAATTTTAAAACGCTGTGCAAACCAAGGGGCTAAAGCAAAAAAAACCCCCTAACTTGAGCCGTCTCAATTTGGCACCAACGAAAGGGGTCTTTGCGCAAATTTTCCCCAACTTTCGTAAAACGTGAAACCCTTTTTTTTAAACATGAACCCGCGATCTCATTTCTGGGGGCCCCGATCCCCGGTTTAAACATCCGGATCCACGGGAAGGGAAAGGGGGCCCCAAAGGCGGGCGAAGTTCATCTTAAACCCCCTGGGGGTTTAAACCCGCGCCTGAAGCTTTCCCGGGTTTTGGGAACACGGCCAACGCCAATCGTAAAACGAGCCCACCGGTTTTTTTTTTTTTTTTTGGGCCGTGTTTTTTCAAGGGGGGGTTTTTTAAATTTTTTTTAAAATTCTTTAAAAAAAAATTCCCCCCGGGTTTAAGGGCCAAAACTTTTACGGTGAAAGTTAGATGATAAAATTTAAAAAAAGGGTTTAAAGTTGATAGCGGAAACCCGGGTTTGACCTGTGGAAAAACCTGAAAAAAAACATTGAAAAAAAAACCATAAAACGAAAAAAATTTTTTTTCGGGTATGCCCAAATTGAATCAAAAACGGAAAAAAATGGTTTGGGGGAACGTTTTTTTGGGGGTTTCACGTACGAAACCACGATTTGGCAAACAGTAAAAATTTTTCCCTTTAAATTCCCTTTTTGGGAAATTTTCCCCAAAATTAAAAATTCCGGAAATTTTAAACCCTCACTAGGCGATCCCCCCTTTCTTTTTCCTGTTCCACGCCTCCCCTGGGGGGGTTTTGACCAGCCTTGACCAGTTTGCCCGTAAATTTCTGTTGACGCGTCAGGAAACCCCTCTTTCTGCCCCGCTTAAACCCTTCCAGCCCCTGACAAGACCACTTCACGCGTTTACTCACAGCCTTAAAAAGCCTGGGGGAGCCCTTTTGGGCGGAATATCGGGTTTTTGGGGGTGATAATTTTTGAAGGGAAAAATGATTAAAATCGATAAAAGGGAAAACACAATTTTTAAATACCTTAAAATTTGGTACAAGTGATAACTTTCTCTAAATCCTTTTGGGGGAAATTATCCCTTTGAAAATCCCCATTTTAAATTGTCCCCCTGACATTAGGCAATAGGAGATGAATAGTTTTTAGTTAAACTTTTTTTAAAGGTTGAAAATATCGGGTTTTCCCTTTTGGGTTTTCCCAGAATTTGGGTATCTCACACCTTTTAAAAAAGTTACACCCCAAAAATCCTGATTTTCCGAAAAAACCCGACCCCCTTGTTTTCCTTTTCTAAAAAAACCCCTTTTTTTTTCCTTTCTTCATCCCCCTTTTTGGCCCACCCCCCCCCCTCAACAAATATTATTGTTTCATATTTTAAAACCGTTTTAAAATTCCCTTTTTTATTATTTAGATTTTTTTTTAAACCCGCCAAATTTTGGATTGGGGGTAGGCCCTAAAATTAATTTTTTTTTTATTAGCCAAAGAGAGACTAGGAAAAATCGGCGGTTTGCGGGGGAAAACCTGAAGAAGGGGTTGTTTAAAGGGCCCGGTAAAAAATTTTCTGGGCACTTTTCCCGCCGTTTTGCGGGGGGCCCCCCTGTCCCCCGAAAACCGTCAGCAAAACCCTGTCAACCCCGTCAACCCCCCTTTAAATACGGTCACCCCTGTCAAACCATCTTTCATTTTTCCCCTTTTTCCCGGCCGCTAGCGGGCGGGGGTCTAAGTGAGGTTATCCCAACACCCCAAAACGGGGTTATGTCCTGCACCAAAAGTGGGGAAACCCTGACACTCACCCTACAGGTAGTTTGCCGGGTAGATTTCTGACAAAGCGCTGGGGAAGATAAACTTGCCAAGGTCCCCCGGTGGTGCCGTATTTTCCCCGTCCACGGCAGGAAAGTGAGGTTATGTTCCGTCGACGCGGACCGCGGTGGATACGAGTCGGTGTCTCCGCTGGCGACGCTGTTATCGGCGACGCTCAGCGATCGTTTCAGCACCGTCTCGACGCTCTCCCTGCGACAACGCGACAATTGGCCAAGAATTAAATAGAAGCCATTTTGAAGAAAAAACATTAAATGTGCTAAATTGGTACTATCCGCTCGTCTAACAACGTATATACGGCGTTTTCCTTGTATGTATTGTTATTTTCATATAATATAACCCAATTCAATTATTAACATTGTTCACTGTGATATGCTCTTAACCTACATTCCCAACCAACCGACCTACTCATCTCATCTCGAGTCTACCGTTAAGAAAAGAGCGAAAACGTTAACAATATGTTCGCTCAACATGGCCAACTTGACAGAAAGAAAAGGACCAAGGCTCACCGTGACCTGTCGTCGTGCGAGGCCGTGTTGGCCAGCCTGGAGTAGCCCTCCTTGATCTCGTCGTAGTTCTCGTACTTCAACGCCTGGACCAGCTGGAGCAGGTACAGCAACAGGTCCTGCACAACACATCACGAATATTTCTCCACATCCTCTTTGATTCTCATAATTATCCAAGTTTTGCTTTTTCTTCTAAATAATTTATTTCATTGAATATTATAGTTCCGTCATGAATGGACGAGGCGCCGCTATCTGTATTATTATCGAGTGTTTTAACCATGTTATCCAGGCAAAAGCAAAGTAATTCTTTAGATTCCCAAGAGATACGGAAATGTAAGTACAGCAAGGCTATAGGCCAATTTAAATATCTGTTCATTTATCCTCACTACTTATGTTGGAGAATGTGTGTAGATAATTGCAAACTATAATAATTACATCGGCACGGTGTTATACACATTGGACAATGATAGTAAAGCAGATATCTATCTTCTAATTCACTCCAGTCCGACAGGTAGCATAAAGCCCGAGTTACACGGATCAAGGTTTCGATCAACTCTCGAGCTCAAGCCATCGAGTCGTGTTAACGGTACAATCGATCGAACAACTCTTGGGTTGACGGCAATCTTTTCGTTTAGAACACGCTCTATTTCCGATCAAGCTTGACCGAAACCAGCCAATCAGACGATACTATGAATCATACTGCGCATCTTTCGTCGCGCAAGACCCACTGCGTTCCTGTGAAGAAGTCACGTGATGGCTTCGACCAATCGGGAGAAATTTCAATGTGGCCAATTGCTATTTTCACATGTCTCTAGGTATTACGAACCCAGTTCGATACCCGCCGCCGACCATCTTTACAGGGGTTTTCATGGTTTCCCTCTGTAGTGTAGTCTAATGCCGGGATGGTTCCTACAATAAGTCGGCCATGACCACTTCCTTCCCATCACCCAAGAACCTTCATCTCATCATCTCATCATCTCATTAATCATCCATCCGACGCTATTAGATCTGCGCTATCGTAACAGTGCGTCGTTAAACCCAATATAATAATAATAATTGAGACGGTCGAGTGATCGCTAGAAGGCGTTACCTCATCAGGCGCATGCTCTAGGCGCTGCACGGCATAGCGCCTGACAGCCGGGTGTTGGAACTGGGGCGCTAACAGCTCGAGCGCGTCTTCCACCGCCATCGGAGCCCAGCGCGCCAGCAGCGATAGCGCCTGCCCCGCCTCCACGCTCAGGTCCCAGTTCACGCACTTCAGAAACTTTGTTAGCGCCTGGAAACAATAAGGCTTTGTCAGCGCCTGGAAACAATAAGGTTTTGGCAGCGCCTGAAAACAATAAGGCTTTGTCAGGAATGAGAACCACACCTTCGTCAGCGCCTGAAAACAATGAGAAAGATTAATCATCATCAGAGGCAAGCATTTAAGATGAATTAAAATCCCAATTTTCGTTTTTAAATAGCTAAAAGTGGTGAACTGGTGTTGACCATTTTCCTTTTCCTTGAATGTTGACATTCCTAATCGCTGGCCTCGGAAACTAAGTTCGAACTAAAGCCTGATTTACACGGTCCAAGTTTTCATCCAAGTCCTTGGATTCAAGAGTTGGTTACGAGTTCTTGGATCGTCTGAATGGAAAACTTGAAGCAAAAAGCTTCTATTCAACCCTGGAATTCAACCTTTCATCCAAGTCATTTTGTTTAGAAAATTCCTATATTTCATTCAACCTCTGATGAAAGCAACCAATCAGAGGCTTTGACGTCACACAAGTCTAGCGCACTTGACGGCGACCGCTCGGTCTCCCGCCATATCTGATTGCCAGTCAGCTGTTACTAAGTCATCTAGATACTCGATCAGCATGTTCAACTATTGGGATCAATGTGCCGTGTATGGCCTTCAATAGATTGGACCTTGTAGACAGGCGTTCAATGTTCCATCCTAGTTGCTGGCAAAGTGCTTGGATCCACGGACTTGGATGACAACTTGGACCGTGTAAATATGGCTCAACGAGGGTCAACTGTTTGAATAACGAGACCTTCTTCTGGTTGCTGAGATAGAAGCGGAACTTCCAGACAAGATCCTGCTCCTCCGTTGCCAGCTGCTTGGTCGGCGGATAGGCCACGATGGTGTTCAGCTGGTCTCGGACGCTGGCGTTAGGTTTGGCATCCTTGTCAGACACGCCGCTACGCAGGCCTCGCGCCAGCTTGTGGTGCTTGCTCTCCACCAGGTTCTCCTGGACAAACAAACAAACATCAAACAAACAAACAAACAAACAAACATCAAACAAACAAACATCAAACAAACAAACGTAAACATTATTTTGCGTTGCCTGGTTTCGGTGATGAGGTGCGAGGTTAGGTTATCACTGATACTAAAAGGTAGCACTGTATAATTGATATTCATTCACACTATGAGATGATACTTTGCCGACCACCCTGTTTGAGATGCGGGTCCACATTCCAGATAGCCTACCTAATCTCTGATTCCCTCATCACACTCTCCCGCCACATGTGCTCAATGCTAGGAATATGTTTGGAGGGTGACCATAGCCACGGCGCCACCTTGGAGTGGAAGGGGGTGTATTTTGAGGCTGTGATCTGTTTGGTGTTTTGGTGGTACGGCACACCAAGTAAGTTAGTTCTCTTCAGTAGCTCAAACTGTTCGCACATACGCGTGTGACAGTAATTTGTATTCTTCGATAAATAAATACACTTAAATCAAATATATGTTTCATGTTGATGTTTCACCTTGATAATATACATCCCTGAGTGTATTAGAGACATTACAACTGATTGATAAAATACTTGAACTGACTGGGGACATCTGATTGTCCCAATGAAATATGATATTTACATGATGACTGGCAACTGGCAACTGACTGTAGGTTGCCTTCCTGCTCTTGATATACTGGCACTAGATAATGGGGAGTCCTTTGCAGGATTCCCTCGTCTAACTCCTGCAAGGATTTCCCCTGTGTATCTTTCTTCAAGGCAACTGCAGGAGGCAACCCAGAATTGAGCCACTACAACGTGTGTTTTATTTCTGTGACAAGTACCACGTCCACGTCCGATATTCAGGGTTTTATATAGTTTCTAGTTGATTATCGCTATGAAGCCCGTGATTGTCTGAACGGAGGAACAGCTGACCTGGAGGACCTCGTGGTCGGGAACCGTGACGATGTCCGCCAGAGCTCGGAACTGGTACACCTCGTCGCCGTCGCCGTCGTAGAAGATCACCGAGTACTGGAGACAGAGACAGACGCTACGTTAGCTGAGAGAGAGAGAGGGAGACGTAACATCGTGTCTACATTCAGATCATTTTGTGACGGTAAAACGTGTGTGTGACATGTGCCGTGTTAAGGGGCATGAGGGAAAAGGTTGCACAAACATTCCCTTTACTTTCATGCAAACTGTCCAATTGATGATTTGAAATAAGAAGCATTGACAACAGTTGATTGATGGCTCAACAGGTTGCATGGAACCTTCAGGTAGCAGACCCAACCTGTCCTGAAGGAAACTGTTCAAGAGAGAGAGAGAGAGAGAGAGATGAAGATAGAGAGTAGGAGATGAAGACAGAGAGAGAGATAGATAGAGAGTAGGAGATGAAGATACAGACGGAGAGACGGAGATAGAGATGGAGAGATAGAGAGAGAAATAGAGACGGAGAGATAGAGACAGAGCGGTAGAGAGAGAGAGTAGGAGATAAAGATAGAGAGGTAGAGACAGAGACGGAGAGATAGAGACGGAGAGGTAGAGAGAGAGAGAGAAAGAGAGAAAGAGAGAGAGAGAGAGAGAGAGAGTACTCACGGGATGAGAGTCCTGCAGGATGACGGGGAACTCGATGACCAGGTACAGGTACGGAGACGTCCGCTTCTCCTTCTCGTTGATCAGCTCGATCTCCCTGAAGGTCAACCGGTCCAGCCAGTCGACCTTGGTCATGTGACCGTTGCGGTGCTTCTTGGTCAGCTGGCGACAACACGAGCAGGTCAAAAGGTCATTCGACAAAACGAGGAACGCTTCTGGTTTAGTTAGCGCAAAGACCGTATTATGTAACGGTTACATGATCTATTGACCTTGGGTTTTAACGTTGCTATGGTAATCTGGAATCTAGAAGGTGTAGACATTACCATAGCAACGGGACAATAGATAGAAACAATCAACAATGGGCTGGGAAGATAAAACACAGAATATATTAATCAGACATGTGAACTAGATGTAAATATGAACTTATGCTAACTTGTATACAAACACTAAATACAGAATAGTAAGCCAACACTACACTAACTACGTTGGAAGACGGAAAACTAACGACAGAACGATGCTAGCGCGTATCGGAGTGGAGTGAATCATTTCTTCGGTAGGCCAGTTGGAATGATTTTAAACGTATTTTTTCACACCCTCTTTGATTCACATAATCATCCAAGTTTTACTTTTTTCCAAATAATTTATTCCATTTATTAAATTTATCAGGAATGGATGAGACGACGCTATCTGTATCATTATCAAGTGTGTTAACCATGTTATCCAGGCAAAAGAGAAGTAATTCTTTAGATTCCAATAGATAAGGAAATACGTAAATCAGAGCCAACGGTCCCATTTGCTTGTCACGATGCAGTGGATTCCTTTGTGATCTATAGATAGGATAGGATAGAATATTTATTGCCAACATCTCGCTAACGTTGTCGCTAGATGGCTCATCATCTTTCATTTCGACAAGAGTCTATCATCATCTCGTAAACGAGTCGTTACCTTGGCCAGCCGCTGCATCTGTTCCTTGCCCGCGTCACGCGTCTTGCCGGGTGTCAGGCTCGGGTTCCTGCCGTCTGCTTCCACGTCCGGCCACACGCGCAGGTCCAGCATCCCCTGTCACACGACAGGACCGGTTATACACGGCTCAATTCAATCCAGTTCAGTTTGTATTGATCGTGGTTGAACATAAGACATGTTATCAGATAAGTTAATATATAATATATATAGTAATGTTGGACATTACTCTTTCATCAAGCGTACAATCAGAGAGTGGAACAAACTGAAGAAAACAGTATTTGAAGCGGAGAGAGTGTCAAATGAATTGTTCGTAAAGAGAATCCAGGAAGAAGAGAGTTATTGAATCCACACTAGCAGAAACATTCCCAGGAATATCCCCCTAGAGGGGACATTTCCAAGAATATCCCCACTAGCAGGAACATTTCCCAGGAATATCCCCACTAGCGGGAACATTCCCAGGAATATCCCCCTAGAGGGAACATTTCCAAGAATATCCCCACTAGCAGGAACATTTCCCAGGAATATCCTCACTAGCGGAAACATTCCCAGAATGTCCACCTATCGGGAACATTCCCAGGAATATCCCCCTAGCGGGAATATTTCCAAGAACATCCCCACTAGTGGGAACATTCCCAGGAATATCCCCCTAGCGGTAATATTTCCAAGAACATCCCCACTAGTGGGAACATTCCCAAGAATATCCCCACTAGCGGAACATTCCCAGGAATATCCCCACTTGCGGGAACATTCCCGTGCGCCCACCGCTAGGTACGTGCCTGCCTGAAGACGCCGTGCTTGCCGAACAGGGAGACGGCGGTGGCGCCGACGGGCTTGGATAGCGCCGGACCAGCGCAGTCGTACACCGTTAGCACCAGCTGGGCGCTGCGGGGCAGGTCGCTGAACGCAACCGGCAGCGCTAGCCATTCGTTCCAGCTGAAAACAAAACACTCCACCGTCAGTCTCGACCACGCGCGACATCGCAAAACAAAGATCAAGGAGAGGTTTCGATATTTTAACCGGCACATGCAGCGCAGTGGTTAACGCGCTCGCTTCATGTGATACGGGAGGCGAGGTTCGATCCCCGCCGCCGACCATCTTTACAGAGGTTTTTCATGGTTTCCCTCTGTAGTCTAGGCTAATGACAGGATGGTTCCACCAATAAGTCGGCCATGACCGCTTCCTTCCCACTATCCTTCCCATCACCCAAACATCTTTACAGAGGTTTTTCATGGTTTCCCTCTGTAGTCTAGGCTAATGACGGGATGGTTCCACCAATAAGTCGGCCATGACCGCTTCCTTCCCATTATCCTTCTCATTACCCAGGAAACCTTCATCTCATCATCCTATCATCTCATTAATCATCCATCCGACGCCATTAGATCTGCGCCAACATAACAGTGCGTCGTTAAACCCAATATAATAATAAAATAAAAAATACTTTGCAATCCTCACTCGTTGGTTCGACTTACTTCCACCGCGTGGTGAATGACTTGTACGACGTTGCGACAGGTAGCGCTAGCGGTCGGCCGTCCGCGTACACCTGGCAGACGACCTTCAGATCGGCACAGCCTTGTTGATACAGACCCGAGTACTGTATCATCGGCTCTTTCAACAGCTGTTCGTATTCTGGCTTCTGGCGGTGACCTTCCAACGTACCACTGGTCAAAGAGTAAACACTAGAATATTAACTACGTTTTGGAGTATCATTTTAAAAAGAAAGAATTTCATTTTAATATCAATAACAATTGAATAGGCTTTTAATAGTATGTCGATATCAGAGGCAAGCATTTGGATGTTGTTGGAACTAGTAGCACTGTTGGTATCAGCCCAAATAGCTTCGATACAAGACCTCCCTATTATAGACCGTGGCCTAATCCTACATGATCAATGGACCGTTGATCTACGTACGCTTGGCTTTCATTTCAACTAGGCCTAGGCCAACAATTAGAATACACTCAACTTACATTTTTATTTGTATTCTTGTTTCCAGAGAAGAGCTGTACACATAATGAAATTTATCTTCCAACTCAACCATGATTACCAAGCTATTAAGTATATTCTAACCTATAAATGTCACAATTAGGCCTACTTTATAAAGAGAAATGGCAGCGCAATTTAAACAGAATATAAAAAAATTACATTGCACTTTGAAAGATTAGGTAGGCCTAGGGCTAAGCCAAATATATTTAAACACTTATACCAATGACAAATACAATATGAATGTTTAATAATTTAATCAAGTAGGCCCTAGGGTTGTTGACGAAAATTGACAAGAAGTAAACGTCAGTCACAAATCTCACCGTGGACTGCGCAAAGAAGGTTATGGGTGGTACGCATGCGCGTGTTATTGTGATCAGCTGTGCCTCATCTAGCGATTGAATGAACAATAGGCCTACTGACACTTGAAGGTCGAGCTGTCAATCCGAATTGTAATATCCAATATTTTCGTGACTTTAAACATATTTATCATGTATAAAATGCCTTTAATGTCAAGGTGGACGGTTGTTGCTCGAAGTAAGTCAAGTATGATATAAATGTTGAAGCATGAAAAAATCTGTAAACCTAACCTAAAAGTAGTGATATAGGCCCTATGGCCCTATAGGCATTGAGTTGCCTATGCCTATGATGAAGGCATTAAGTATATAGGTGGTTAATGATGAAGGATTATTGTTTGCTGCAACAGCTAGGTTATAGGGGGGTACAAATAAGCAGGTAATAATGAGATTATGAAGTGATGATAAGTGAAGGGACGTTTTTACAAAAGCCCGTGCTTTGTACGGGACTCATTTCCGTACCCAACGGCAATATGCCTACCAACGGGAACTTCAGTGTCTATAGCGGTGCTTTAACTGACTGAGCAATAGTGGGAGCTATAGGCCCTACATATATGTATATATATATATATATTCAGTCAAGGCTTCTACTTCGAACTGCATATGGATGATTATTTACTGTTTTTTTGTAGCGGCGTTTCCGAGGATGTCTTCAGCTGCACCCACCGAGCCTAGCGGCGGTGCATGTGGGAAGACCGAAGCTATGGTCAAGAAATTCCGCGTTAAAACACCAATCGGTAAGACTAAAGTGAATTATTTGATTATTGGGTAATTTCGTGTTACTCGGTACCAAATGGTCGAGGTTGGTGTCCTAACCTCCAAAGATGGCTGACTGTGATCAATGTCTGTGTAATTCCATACTCTTTAGGACTGTTTTATTTAATTTTAGGATAACAATTTTATTTGTCAGGCGCTGTTTTTCGATAGATTTTATGTTTATCTATTAGAAAACACCATTTTCAGGATCAAATTTGCAAAATTAGGGATGGTACCGAGCATCAGAAATTTACCGATTATTGTTTACAATTATATTATCTTTGAAAGTTCATTACATAGGCCTGCATGTCGAAATAATTCATTTAAGATAGAAATATTAGTGGAAAAATATTGCATTGTTAAATTCATGGCTTCCTAGATCCATTGGCATTGGATGAAGTTCATTTCATATGAACAAGGTGTGTAGAGTTTCGCTCATCTCACAACGCACATTCCGCGTTTGCCTATTGTGGATCGACAGTATTCTACAAGATACTTTTCTGAATGTTGTAAAGCCGCTCGTCTAACGACCAGTTTGCGACCGGGCTTAGCGGTGTACTGTGTCTTGACCGCCCGTCCAACGACCGTCTAACGACCGTTTGTTACAGGCAAGCTGGACGAGCTGGAGGTGGGCAAGCACCCGCAGCAAGAGCAGCAGCCCCTCGAGCCGTGGCCCGAGAACACCAACCCCCACACGGGGGAGGTCGGGGGGCCCAAGGGGCCGGAGCCAACGCGATACGGGGACTGGGAGCGCAAGGGGAGAGTGTCGGACTTTTGACCGCGTACCGTCTTAATGCTGGCGCTGTTTGTTATTAGTGTTGTTGTTCAGTTTGCTGACGTTATTATGCTTGTATGTGCTTAAAGAGGGTTCGAGCATGATGGTTATAAAAATAAATAATTCACCTTCATTAATTCTTTTATATGTTCAGAATCCAGTGTAATTGAATGAAACGTTCAGATCTGTAAGATAATTTTATGCTCTTCAATTAATATGACATTTTATTTCAGTGAATTCAATCAGTTTTTAGATAATACTTCAATGAATAAAAAGAGTTGATGAAATTAATTGACGTATTATCTCAAAACTGATTAAATTCACAATAATAAAATGTCATGTTAATCAAAGAGCATGAAATTAATTATCTTGGAGATGTGAACTTTTCATTCAATTACACTGGTTTTTGAAAATGGAAAAAATAGTCACGATAAATTTCTCGATTTGTGTAAGCACCGTGCATGCACCCCCTCGAATTCTCTGGCAGTTGATTAAATAAGTTATTTTTAATGAATTGAGGATTGTGTTACAAGATTTCTTCCTACGTATAGTCAATCCAATTTGTCGTTGGACTGCATTGGTTCAACTTTCGTTCTTTCGACAATGATTGCACGTAGCAAGCTATGTACACGGACAATATACAGTCCAATGTGACTGTCATAATAATAATAATAATAATAATAATAATAATTGTATTTATTATCGGCGATTGTGTATAGTACAGTGTGATAAAAGTCAGACAGTTTCTAAACATTTTAAAAAGAACATGGAATCTTAAAAACTAACAAAGTTAGCATCAATAGAATAAAAAGCGTGTACAACTGCAAAGTTGTTGATTCTATTCTTGAATGAATTGATGTGAACAATTGACTTGGTGTCCGCTGGCAACTTGTTGTAGAGAAGAGACATCAAATAACATCAAATCTGTATTCGGTCTGCGTGGGAGGGGCTACCTTCCGCTGGCAGATGGTAATATTTACATAGTTTTGTTCAATAACTAAGAGTATCAGTCTACGGTCAAATGAGAATATAATTATAAAAGTATCTTAATAATTAGGGTGAACATATTAGTCTAGCATAATAGTGTAATACTGAGTGAGTCTAGTATAAGATATAGCATTAAGTGGTAAATAACGTGGACTTGTGGTGTCAGAGCACCAGCGTTGAGAACCGTAGCGTCATTTGAGCGCCGGTTTGGTGACGTTGATCAGGTACTGAAGCCTGATTGGCTGGCTGGTGTTCTTGGCGTGATGCAAGCGACGGTCCGATTGGTCCAGATCGACGAGGGGCTCGGTGTACCGACCGTACCTGAGGCGACAGAGAACTCTCTCAGACGACGGTGAAATGACATCAATTACCTCTCTCTCTCTCTCTCTCACCCTCTCTCTCTCTCTCTTTCTCCCTCTCACCCTCTCTCTCTCTGTCTCTCTCTCACCCACCTCTGGCTCTCCAGCAGTGGCTGGTTCGACGCGTTCCTGACCGCGTCGACGTGTGATCGGTCGACGCGGCTCAGGAAGTCGGCCGGCACGTCACACAGCTCTCTCACGTCGTGGCGGGAATAGAACTTGGTGGTCACCGTCGGAACTAAAACACCGACAAGCAAGTTACGTAAGTCAAGACTCCATGTGAGTTGAGTTAGCGGAATATCAGTTTTTGAACGGTATGAGATATCGACATTCTAAGAACAAGCAAATATAGATATTTTTAATACCTTCAAGATAATGTAAGTAATAACAATTTACCTCAAATTGCTTGATTGTCATGCATATACGGTTAAAAATACATATTCTTTGACCGTACACGCCTGACAATTATGCGATATGATAGTTATTACCTACACCGTCTTGAAGGTATTAAAAATATCTGTGTTTCCTTTCGATCAGAATTTCAATTTCACATACCGTTCAGAAGTTGTCACTAAAAGACTGATATTCCGCTAAATCGACGCCCATGGACTGTTAATCCAGTTGACTTGAATGGGTGGATCTGTCTTTAGTGCATTGAACTGTCATTCAGGTACTTGATGCGACCACTACAAGAGTCCACGGGAGTTGATTTAGCGGAATATCAGTTTTATGGTGATAACTTTTGAACGGTACGAGATATCAACATTCTAAAAACGAGGAAACACCCTCCCACCATGTGGCCACGATCCTTCCCCCCCCCTCTCTCACCGTGCCGCCACGATCGCCCCCCCCCCCCCTCACCGTGTAGCCACGATCGCCCCCCCTCTCACCGTGCCGCCGCGGCCTGGAGGGTGAGACGAGCGACCTGCCCGGCTCTTGTCGCAGCACGAAGCACGTCTGGAACGGCGGCCGACCTCGGAACTTGTCGCCCGGCGGCTGCGTCTTGACCTCCGCACCCGGCTCACCCATCTCGACGACCTTCTCGTAAGACGGGTTCAAAATGAAGTGTCATTCAATTTAACTTTTGTGAACTTCCATTTTTATGTATTTAAGAGCCGGTTGTACCAAGTGATGATTAATGAATTGAGAAAAAATTAGCAAAGTAACTTGTTATTACCCTTGGATACGTATGCTATTTTTGTACCTCAAGTAATGATTAACTAATTAATATTTGATCATCTGCTGGTACAATCACCTCTAAGGCCCGGTATTACGAATAATATGCCTACTATGTGTACCAATCACCTCAGAAGAGGGTTAATTGTTAAATAAACATTCTTAACTTACTTTATTTTTATTAGTCAAGATAAATAATATGTAATCACTCCTGCAAGACCTACTTGATATTGCGAAGCGTTAACTCGTTAGCTCAGTCAGCTGACGCACCGCTTCAGAAACTGAAGTCATCGTTGGGCGTGGGTTCGAATCCCGCATAAGGCATGGGTTTTGTAAATGTCCTTTCACCTATCATCCCTTCATCGTTTCATTATCACCCGCTCATTCGTACCCCCGAATAACCTAGCTGTTGGTGGAGTTGTTAAGCAGCATTATTGATTGAACATGCGCAGTCATTTGTTTGATTAGGACAATTTTTCCCTTACAATATGAACCTTCAATATGAAAAAATAAACTATTCCTTTATTAGTTGGATACATAACTATACAAACACTTCTGCAAGACCTTACTACTTGATATTTGATTATAGATTGCGAATCGTTAACATGCGTAGTCATTTGTTTGATTGGCACAATATCTCTCACCTCAATCAAGAAACTACTAATTGTAAGGTTCAGCGCTTCAGATTAGTTTAGTAGGATCGTTTAAATAACAACATACGTCACGGAACTAGTATCAAACACATTGACTGAACTGAGTCAGTTGCTTAGCGACGAATACCTATAACTTCTGCTCATAGCGATTCTTTGCCCAGCTGACGCCGGGCATTCCAAAAATTGTTTATAGACTCATCATGTGTTCCTCTCCACGGAAATCTTTAGTAAAAGGCGAAAGATTTATTCGTTTTGAAGAGAAACCAGAGTAACTGTAAATTGGTAAATTTTGTTACCGACCTCGTGTGTAAGAACTACCGCTGGCGAGTTGTAGACGAAAATACGACAGTGGCTCGATCTGTCGTGTATACGTAGCAAGGAATGTTGTCCTTCGGCTAGTATCGTGTACGCTTCGTGCGTGTTCGGTAAATGAGGGGTGTGTGTGGTGGTGATAAGTACATACAAAAATAGCGAGTGATGAATGTACTATTATCATAATATCGGACATAACTTTATAATACATACAAAATTAATAATAATAATATATTTTGATAATAAAAAAATAATTGCTATATATATATATATAATACTTCGTAATATATATATATATATATATATATATATATATATAAATGTTCCTTCAAATTTCGAGTAGGTACGGCAGAATGGAGTGCAGTATTCGCTTCGCTTATCCAACAATCATTATCACCACTTCACACATTTCGTAAAAAGTTTCATTTTCCGTACCTCAACTTTAGTGGTGTAAATAATTGAACAGAAAGTTTGATTCAACTGTCCCAGATATTGTCACGTGTCAGCTTATGCAACTGATTATTATGTTCTTGTACTGAATGGAGGCTCCTAAAACAATATCGGTTTTTAAATCGTTCTTAGCGTTCCTTTTTTTCCTCGTAGCATGATCCAATGAATAAGCTATGTTGACGACGAATAAACGACTGGTTGTCATGGTAACGCCTCGAGCGTTTATAAACATTCGATAGTCGGGCTTTTTGTGGGACAGAGGTTAGTAAGGCTTCATCTATCTATATATATATATATATATATATATATATATCGTGGGCAGTACTTTTTTTGTTGTCTTTTGAAAATGAGTCTTCGCTTCGCTCATCCAATTATTAAAACCACCACGAAAACCACCGCCCCTCTAGACAACTCGAGCCAGTTTGCGCGCGCACCAGCGTGACTTACAGAAAGACGAAGCGTCAGACAGATTTCATTTATTTATCTCTACAAGTAGTTTTTAACAGGTGGTAGATTGATAATTTATTATGTATTTACAACTTAAAACTAAATAAAACTAATTAAACATCAATGGAACAGAATAATGAAATTGAGATAGAATAAAACCAGTGAATCTCCTAGTATTACGCTCACCAATCTTCAGTACTTTTCTCTAACCTTTCTCTAAACTTATTCAATTTTACCTCTTCTCCTTTTTTAAAATATTTTTCCATCCATATTGTTCCACTCCTTTCCGGTTCTGTTTAACAATGCGAACTTGCCTACATTCCTTTTAACAATCTTACCTCTCACTCTATTGCCATGCGATGTTCTGTATTTGTAACGTATTTCGTCTTTACCTAATCTACTATTTATTTCTCTCCACCCACCTTGACCTTGCCAAGCTCTATAAAAATTACAGAGTCTATCAATTTTTCTTCTTTCTTCCAACGTTTTCCAACCCAATTCTCTGATCATTTCTGAAGGTATTTCCCACACTCGCTTATCGTCTCCATTTCCACTAATATCTACCTTCCACTTCCTTACTCTTCCCGTCACTCTCCTTGCTGCTAGCCTCTGTACCTTTTCAATTTACTTAATTTCCCGATCTTATATAGGTCCCAAACAGACGATGCATACTCGACCATAGGTCTTATTAACGATTATATGCCTTTTCCTTCACTCTTTCTGTAATTTTTGTAAATTTCTGTAAATTTTGTGCAATTTGGACCATCCGTTTTGAAGAAAATAATATAATAAATGTTTTTATTCATCGAATGGGTAGAAATGAAAGCAGTAAAATGTAGTATAGATAGATTCACGGCTCCTTAGATTCATTATATGCCTTTTCCTTCACTCTTTCTGTAATTTTTGTAAATTTCTGTAAATTTTGTGCAATTGGACCATCGTTTGAAGAAAATAATATAATAAATGTTTTTATTCATCGAATGGGTAGAAATGAAAGCAGTAAAATGTAGTATAGATAGATTCACGGCTCCTTAGATTCATTATATGCCTTTTCCTTCACTCTTTCTGTAACTTTTGTAAATTTCTGTAAATTTTGTGCAATTTGGACCATCCGTTTTGAAGAAAATAATATAATAAATGTTTTTATTCATCGAATGGGTAGAAATGAAAGCAGTAAAATGTAGTATAGATAGATTCACGGCTCCTTAGATTCATTATATGCCTTTTCCTTCACTCTTTCTGTAACTTTTGTAAATTTCTGTAAATTTTGTGCAATTTGGACCATCCGTTTTGAAGAAAATAATATAATAAATGTTTTTATTCATCGAATGGGTAGAAATGAAAGCAGAAAAATGATGCATAGATAGATTCACGGCTCCTTAGATTCATTGGTGTCAAATGAATTACTTCAGATGATCAAGGAGTGTAGAGTTCCACATTTTACTTTACAGATATTTCCCATTGTGGGCGAATCCAAGCACTCCGTTGTCATAACAGCCCTTTAGCTATCAACAGTGTCCATCTTGCAACGTGAAAACAAGGAACAGTCTCTGATTGGTTCCAGTCCGTCATGTGATCTGAATCCTGCATTCCAATTGGTCTAGGCTCAACATGCGGTATAATGTCCTGTACGGCGTTCCATTTCAATATACGGGAACGCCTTCTTGCTCGGATTTCTGTCAGTAAATCAGAGAATTAGGATGACTTCGGCGAGGAAACTAGTGGCAAGTGTATTGTCTGTATTAGCGTGAGCGTTAACAAGCATGTGCCAGTATTTAGTCGCCGGGATGTCAGATAAAACAAGTGGTGTCGGTGTTGCTAACCCTCTCCTATTGTTGCCGTCGCCCTCACATGCCAGGTAAGTTTACAATGTTATTACCAAGTCCAGTTAGCCACAGGTCGTGAAAACAAATAGCTTGTGTAACCGTGGTGATAACAACTACAAACTGCCAGTTAGAGCTACTCAGACGTTGGTATATCAATCCTGCTGGTTACGGTCGAGTAGGTATATTCAACTTACCCCTAGTTGCGGTTCTAGGGGCTGTAGTTCTAGGGGTTGTAGGGGCTGCACCCTCCTAGGGCTCAAGGTGAATGCCCTAGGCCCTGGCTTAACAGCTGATTAAACCGTCAGTCCTGACAGTAACTGAGACTATTAAGACCTAGATAGCTGGAGACCTAGATGTCATACCTAGCAGGCTCGTGAGACCTAACCAGAAGCTAGGCCTAGCTAGTTCATACCAACGGGCAACCTATGCTTACACCTAGCTAGCTCATACTAGGTCTAGGTAAATACCGGTACCTAGCTAGATTATACCAATCTATATGCTTACACCTAGCTGGCTCATACTAGGTCTAGGTAAATACCGGTACCTAGCTAGATTATGCCAATCTATATGCTTACACCTAGCTGGCTCATACTAGGTCTAGGTAAGACCTAACCAGAAGCTAGGTCATGCTAATCTTTTCATTTATCATCACTATTACTTCTATAATCATCTTATACTCAGCCCTAGCTTACTTGACAAACCAATATTATTGGTGTGTAAATCTACGCCGAATGGAGAATCTAGCAGGTCACTAGCTGCAGGTGAGACCTAGATAGAACCTAGTCCTAGCTAGGTCGTGGTCTAGGTCTACTGGGAGGGGGGCGTTATCTCCATCGAGTCATGTGACTTGACCCTACGGGCTAATGGGGTTATTACTCGACACACTGGTTAGACAACGTCTTGATCAAATGACACGTAATGCTGCTTAACGACCCCACCAACAGCTAGGTTATACGGGGGTACATATGATCTTAGATACCCCACCAACAGCTAGGTTATACGGGGGTATGGATGAGCTTAACGACCCCACCAACAGCTAGGTTATACGGCAGCTAGGTTATTTATCCACAGGTGTTCTCGTGTGTGAGCCTAACTCTCAGGTTAGCTCGTGGTTAACTTGACCTTTCTCTGTCTCTCTCTAGGACTGCTGCCCCTCCAGGAGTTCTCGTGTGTGAGCCTAACTTGTCGTTATATAGAGCCTAACTCTCAAGTTAGCTCGTGGTTAACATCTCGTATCTAGTCGGTTTGCCTCCGCAGGCTCGTTCAGGTCGATAACTTTAACGCTGGAACTTCCCCGTGGGATTAAGGACAGAGAATAATCTCCACTAATTGTCCAAGCAGTTCCCCTCCAGTCAGCTGTTCATGTGACGTCAGTTAAACTCCCGATCGTCTCACGGTCCGAGACCCGCGTGTAGACCTCACGGTCGAGAACCCCTCAACTCACTTGTACGGTCTTAGATTTGTCTGCACGATGTTAAATTCAGTGTAAGTCTTCCTTGGCTTGAACGTGTTGTGTTCAGTCACCTAAAGATAGCGCCACGGTCGAGAGTTACCTAGTTGTCCTGCCGAGAGGACTGGAGCGGATGATGTGATTGAGCGAGGACTTGTCGACCAATGAGAGAGCGGACGTGTTGTCCTGCCGAGAGGACTGCAGCGGATGATTGTGATTGAGCGAGGACTTGTCGACCAATGAGAGAGCGGACGTGTTGTCCTGCCGAGAGGACTGGAGCGGATGATGTGATTGGGCGAGGACTTGTCGACCAATGAGAGAGCGGACGTGTTGTCCTGCCGAGAGGAGAGGAGCGGACGATTGGGATTGGGCGAGGACTTGTCGACCAATGAGAGAGCGGACGTGTTGCCCTGCCGAGAGGAGTGGAGCGGATGAGTGTGATTGGGCGAGAACTTGTCGACCAATGATGGAGCGGACGTCTCAAGGTAAGACGCGACATATCGAAATATACCATATGAATTCTCGAAATATATCATTTGAATTTTTCCAATTCCCGGACACAGGGTACCACACATGCCATGATTCAAACATATATTTAATTTTAACCATCAGTTAGATCAAACTGAAAATAGTAATTATGTCTTTCTTAATGATGAATTGACAAATGTTATTTCTTAGAATTCTTGAAATATATCATTTGAATTTTTCCAATTCCCGGACACAGGGTACCACACATGCCATGATTCAAACATATATTTAATTTTAACCAACCGTTAAATCAAACTGAGAATAGTAATTATGACTTTCTTGAGGATGAATTGACAAATGTTATTTCTTAGAATTCTCGAAATATATCATTTGAATTTTTCCAATTCCCGGACACAGGGTACCACACATGCCATGATTCAAACATATATTGAATTTTAACCGACCGTTAAATCAAACTGAAAATAGTAATTATGACATTCTTAATGATAAATTGACAATGTTATTTCTTAGAATTCTCGCGATATATCATTTGAATTTTTCACAATTTCCGGACACAGGGTACCCAACATGCCATATTCAAACATATATTTAATTTTAACCATCAGTTAGTCAACACTGAAAAACAAGTAATTATGTCTTTCTTAACTGATGAATTGACAAATGTTATTTCTTAGAATGCACGAAATATATCATTTGACTTTTTCCCAATTCACGGACACAGGGTACCCACATCATGCATAATTCAAACATATATTTGATTTTAACCATCAGTTAAATTCAACCGAAAATAGTAATTATGGCATTTCCAATGATGAATTGACAAATGTTATTTCTTAGAATTCACGAAATATATCATTTGAATTTTTCCAATTCCCGGACACAGGGTACCACACATGCCATGATTCAAACATATATTTAATTTTAACCAACCGTTAAATTCAACTGAGAATAGTAATTATGACATTCTTAAGGATGAATTGACAAATGTTATTTCTTAGAATTCTCGAAATATATCATTTGAATTTTTCCAATTCCCGGACACAGGGTACCACACATGCCATGATTCAAACATATATTTAATTTTAACCGACCGTTAAATCAAACTGAAAATAGTAATTATGACTTTCTTATGATAAATTGACAAATGTTATTTCTTAGAATTCTTGGAATATATCATTTGAATTTTTCCGATTCCCGGACACAGGGTACCACACATGCCATGATTCAAACATATATTTAATTTTAACCGACCGTTAAATCAAACTGAAAATAGTAATTATGACATTCTTAATGATAAATTGACAAATGTTATTTCTTAGAATTCTCGAAATATATCATTTGAATTTTTCCAATTCCCGGACACAGGGTACCACACATGCCATAATTCAAACATATATTTAATTTTAACCATCAGTTAGATCAAACTGAAAATAGTAATTATGTCTTTCTTAATGATGAATTGACAAATGTTATTTCTTAGAATTCACGAAATATATCATTTGAATTTTCCCAATTCCCGGACACAGGGTACCACACATGCCATGATTCAAACATATATTTAATTTTAACCAACCGTTGAATCAAACTGAAAATAGTAATTATGACTTTCCCAAAAGATGAATTGACAAATGTTATTTCTTAGAATTCTCGAAATATATCATTTGAATTTATCCAATTCCCGGACACAGGGTACCACACATGCCATGATTCAAACATATATTTAATTTTAACCATCAGTTAGATCAAACTGAAAATAAAAATTATGTCTTTCTCAAGGATAAATTGACAAATGTTATTTCTTAGAATTCACGAAATATATCATTTGAATTTTTCCAATTCCCGGACACAGGGTACCACACATGCCATAATTCAAACATATATTTTATTTTAACCGACCGTTAAATTAAACTGAAAATAGTAATAATGACATTCTTAATGATAAATTGACAAATGTTATTTCTTACAATTCTCGAAATATATCATTTGAATTTATCCAATTCCTGGACACAGGATACCACACATGCCATGATTCAAACATATATTTAGTTCTAACCAACAGTTAAATCAAACTGAAAATAGTAATTATGAGATTCTTAAGGATGAATTGACGAATGTTATTTCTTAGAATTCTCGAAATATATCATTTGTATTTTTCCAATTCCCGGACACAGGGTACCACACATGCTATGATTCAAACATATATTTAATTTTAACCAACGGTTAAATTCAACTGGAAATAGTAATTATGACATTCTGAAGGTTGAATTGACAAATGTTATTTTTCGGAATTCTCGAAATATATCATTTAAATTCTTTCAATTCCCGGACACAGGGTACCACACATGCCATGATTCAAACATATATTTAATTTTAACCGACCGTTAAATCAAACTGAAAATAGTAATTATGACATTCTTAATGATAAATTGACTAATGTTATTTCTTAGAATTCTCGAAATATATCATTTGAATTTTTCCAATTCCCGGACACAGGGTACCACACATGCCATGATTCAAACATATATTTAATTTTTACCAACTGTTAAATTAAACTGGAAATAGAAACTTTGACATTCTTGAGGATGAATTGACAAATGTTATTTCTTGGAATTCTCGAAATATATCATTTGAATTTTTCTTATTACCGGGCACAGGGTAACACACATGCCATGATTCAAACATATATTAAATTTTAACCAACCGTTAAATTCAACTGAAAATAGTAATTATGACATTCTTAAGGATGAATTCACAAAATTAATTTCTTAGAATTCTCGAAATATATCATTTGAATTTTTCCGATTCCCGGACACAGGGTACCACACATGCCATGATTCAAACATATATTTAATTTAAACCAACCGTTAAATCAAACTGAAAATAGTAATAATGACTTTCTCAATAATGAATTGACAAATGTTATTTCTTAGAATTCTTGAAATATATCATTCGAATTTTTCCAATTCCCGGGCACAGGGTACCACACATGACATAATTCAAACATATATTTAATTTTAACCAACAGTTAAATTCAACTGAAAATAGTTATTATGACATTCTTGAGGATGAATTCACAAAATTAATTTCTTCGAATTCTCGAAATATATCATTTGAATTTTTTTCCTTTCCCGGGAACAGGGTACCTTTTATCCCCATAATTAAAAAACAATTTTTAAATTTTTAAAACCAAAACCGTTAAAATCAACGAAAAAGTAATTACGCCCCATTCTAAAGGATGAATTGAAAAAATGTATTTTTGGGAATTCTGGGAAAGAATCTTTTTGAATTTTCCCATTCCCGGACACGGGAAACATACATGCCAGGGATTCAAACATATTTTTAATTTTTTAACACGGGTTAAATCAAACGAAAAATTTAGAAATTATAAATTTCCTGATGAAAATTTGGGACTTATGTTATTTTAAATTTTGAAAAATATCATCAAATTTTTTTCCAAATTCCCCGGGAACCGGGTTTAACCAAAAGGCAAAATTTCAAAACATATTTTTAAATTTTTAACCCAAACCCCTTTAAAATAAACGGAAAATAGAAATTAGACATTTAAAGGGTAAATTTGCCCAAAATTTTATTCCTTGGGAATTTCTCAAAATTATCATTTAAATTTTCCCCAAATTCCCGGAAAAGGGTACCACCCCATCCCACGATTCAAACATATATTTTTTTTAATATCGGTTAAATTAAACCTAAAAATGTAATTATAAACATTTAAAGGATAAATTAAACAAATGTTATTTCTTAGAATTTTCGAAAATATCTTTTAAAATTTTTTTTAATTTCCCCGGGACACGGGTACCAAAATTCAAATTAAAAACAATATTAAATTTTTAACCCAACCCCTTTAAAATTTCAACTAAAAAAATATTATTATGCCCTTTTTTAAGTGAATTGACAAATTTTATTTCTTAAAATTCTTGAAAATAATCTTTTGAATTTTCCCAATTTCCCCGCATACCAGGGCCCAAAACCCTGCCATAATTCAAACAATTTTAAATTTTAAAACCAACCGTTAAATTAAACTGAAAATAGTAATTAAAACCTTTTAATGATAAATTTGGGAAAAAAGGGTTATTTTTTGGGAATTTTTGAAATATTCATTTAAATTTTTTCCAAAATTCCCCGGGACCGGGGGTACCACACATGCCAAATTTCAAACAAAATTTTAAATTTTTAAAACCAACCGTTAAATCGAACTGAAAATAGTAATTATGACATTCTGAAGGATGAATTGACGAATGTTATTTCTTAGTATTCTTGAAATATATCATTTGAATTTTTCCAATTCCCGGACACAGGGTACCACACATGCCATAATTCAAACATATATTCAATTTTAACCAACCGTTAAATTCAACTGAAAATAGTAATTATGACATTCTTAATGATGAATTGACAAATGTTATTTCTTAGAATTCTTGAAATATATCATTTGAATTTTTCCAATTCCCGGACACAGGGTACCACACATGCCATAATTCAAACATATATATTTTTTAACCCATCAGTTAGATCAAACTGAAAAAAAAAGTAATTATGTCTTTTTAAGATGAATTGACAAATTTTTATTTTAAAATTTCCAAAAAATATATAAATTTAAATTTTTTCCAATTGGGGGAAACCGGGGTACCCAATGCCAAATTCAAAAATATTTTTTTAATTTTAAAACCCATCATTTAAAATAAAATAAAAAAATAGAAAATTTTAAACTTTCAAATGATAAATTTGAAAAATTTTTTTCTCAAAAAATTCTCAAATATATCTTTTAAATTTTTTCCCAATTTCCCGGGGAAAACGGGGGTCCCCAAAAATGCCAGGATTCAAAATATTTTTAATTTTAAACCCAAACCCGGTTAAATCGAACTGAAAATGGGTAATTTTGCCCTTTTTTAAAAGGTGAATGACAAATTTTATTTTTTAGAATTCTGAAAATACATTAAATTTTTTCCCAAATTCCCGGACACAGGGGTCCCACACTTCCCCATGATTAAAACATTTTTTTTTTTTTTAATAAACTTTAAATCAAAACTAAAAAATAAAATTTTGGGAATTTCTTAATGAAAATTTGAAAAAATTTTTTAAAATTTTCCAAAAATATTCTTTAAATTTTTCCCAAATTTTCCCGGGGCACAGGGGGAAACCCAAGCCAAAATTCAAAAATTTTTTAATTTAATCAACCTTTAAAACAAAATGAAAATAGAAATTTTTGACTTTTTTAAGTAAATTTGACAAATCTTATTTCCCCAAAAATTACCGAAAATATAATTTAAATTTTTTAAAATTCTGGGCAAAGGGTACCCACATGCCATGATTAAAAAATATTTAAATTTTTAATGCCCGGGTTAAAATTTTAAAAATAAAAATGAAATTTTGCATTTTTAAAGGGATGAATTGACAAATGTATTTTGAATTTGAAATTATCTTTTGGAATTTTTCCAACCCGGAAAAGGGGGGTCCCAAACCATCCCAGGGTTTAAAACATATATTAAATTTTTAAACCCAAACCCCTTTTTTAAATCAAAAACTGAAAATGGGATTATGATTTTCCCTAATAAGGGTTTGCCAAAGGAAATTTCTTAAAATTTCTTGAAAAATATCATTTAAATTTTTTCCCAATTTCCCCGGGGACACGGGTACCCCCAATGTTAAAATTTAAAAACATTATTAAATTTAACAACCTTTAAAATAAAAATGAAATAGAATTAGGGCTTTCTTAATGTGAATTGACAAATCTTATTTCTCAGAATTCCAAAAATTTTAATTTAAATTTCCCCTATTTCCCGGCCACAGGATCCCACAATGCCTGATTCAAACATTTTTTTAAATTTTTAAAACCCAACCGGGGTTTCAAAGGAAAATTTAAATTTTGATTTTCTTAAGGATGAATTGAAAAATTTTTTCTCGAATTCCGAAAATACCCTTTTAAATTTTTTCCCTTTTCCCGGGACAGGGTTTCCCAAACAAAATGCCAAAATTAAAAAAAATTTTTAATTTTAATCAACCGTTTAAACTAAAAAATAGAATTGGGACTTCTTGGGGGGGGGAATTAAATAATGTTATTTTTTTGAATTCTTGAAATATATCATTCGTTTTTTTCCAAATTTTCCCGGGAAACCAGGGTACCACCCCATGCCATAATTCAAAATATTTTTAATTTTAAAAAACCGTTAAATCAAACGAAAATAGTAATTGGGAATTCTAAAGGGTGTTTGACGAATGTTTTTTCTTAGGAATTTCTTAAAAATTATCATTTAAAATTTTTCCATTTTTCGGCCCAGGGTACCCCCACTGCCATGATTAAACATATTTTTAAATTTTTAAAACCCAAACCCGGAAAATCGAACTGAAAATAGAAATTAGGGAAATTCTAAAGGATGATTTGACAAATTTTATTTCTTAAAATTTTTGGGAAATATATAATTTAAATTTTTTTAAATTCCCCGGGAAAACAGGGTACCACACATGAAATGTTTCAAAATATATTAAATTTTTTAACCATCCTTTAAACAAAATGAAAAAGTAATTAGACATTTTAAAGGATAAATTTGAAAAATGTTTTTTCTTAGAATTCTTAAAACTTTATCATTCAATTTTTTCCAAATTTTTCCGGTCACGGGGTTTACCAACATGCCAAAATTAAAATATTTTTAAATTTTTAACCAACTTTTAAAATTTCAGATGAAAATGGTAATTAGTTTTTTAAGGGTTTGAATTAAAAGGTTTATTTCTTAGAATTCTTGAAATAATCATTTAAATTTTTCCCAAACCCCCGGGGAAAAGGGTCCCAACATGCCAAATTAAAACAAATATTTTTTTTAAACCATCATTTTAAATTAAAACTGAAAACAGTAATTATAAAAATTCGGGAAGGGGGAATTTGACAAATGTTTTTTCCCGGAATTCTCAAAATATATCTTTTAAAAATTTTTTCCCAAAATTCCCGGCACAGAGTACCACACATGCATAATTAAAAAACAAAATTTTTTTAAACCCAAAAACCGTTAATGGGAACTAAAAATAGTAATTAGGGACTTTTTAAAAGAGAATTGCAAATTTATTTCTTAGAATTTTTAAAAAATAAAACTTTTAAATTTTTTTTCCAATTCCGGCCCGGGGGTTTACCAAAAGCCAAAATTCAAAACAATTTTAAATTTTTAAACCCAAACCTTTAAAATGAACGAAAATTAATTGGGACTTTTTTAAAAAGATGTTTTTGACAAATGTTTTTTCTTAGAATTCTTGAAATATACCCTTTAAAATTTTTTCCAATTCCCGGACACAGGGTACCAAAAGCCATAACCCAAAAATAATTTAATTTTAAAAAAAACCGTTTTAAATCGTACGGGAAAATAAAAATTAAAATTTACCTAAAATAAATTTGGGACGGAGGGTTATTTCTAAAGAATTTTTGAAAATTCATTGGGTTTTTTCCAAAACCCCAAAAACACAGGGTACCCACACAGGGCCAAATTAAAAACATATATTTTTTTTTAAAAAAACCCGTTGAATAAAAATTGAAATAGAAATTATGATTTTCCCTTTAAGGTGAATTAAAAAAATGTTATTTCTTAGAATTCTTAAAATATTTTCATTAAAAATTTTCCAATTTTCCCCCGGAAACCAAGGGCCCCAAAACCACCCAAAATTAAAAACAAAATTTTCAATTTTAAACCCAAACATTTAAATTTTCAACGGGAAGTGGGGAATTATGACTTTCAAAACGATAAAATGACAAAGTTATTTGAAAATTCTCGAAAATTCATTTAAATTTTTCCCCAATTCCCCGGATCGGGTCCCCACACAGCCATAATTAAAACCATATATTTAAAAAAAAACCCGGTCATTTTAAATTAAAACTAAAAAAAAGGAAATATGATTTTTCTAAATGATAAATTTGACAAAGGTTTTTCTTAGAATTTTAAAAAATTTTCATTTGAATTTTAAATTTTCCGCCCCACAGGGACCCACATGCCTAATTAAAAAAAATTTTTAAATTTTTAAACCCAAAACCTTTTTATATAAAACTGAAAATGGGTAATTGGGACTTTTTTAAATGATGTTTTCCCAAAATTATCCTCAAAATTTTTGAAATATACATTTAAATTTTTCCAAATTTCCCGGCACATGGTACCCAAATGCCAAATTCAAAAATAAAATTTAATTTTTAAACCAAACCCTTTTAAAATAAAACTGAAAATAGAAATTAGGACTTTTTTAATGATGATTTGCAAATTTTCCCCTTTCAGAATCTTGAAATATATCATTTGAATTTTTCCAATTCCCGGACACAGGGTACCACACATGCCATAATTCAAACATATATTTAATTTTAACCAACCTTTAAATCAAACTGAAAATAGTAATTAGGACTTTCTTAATGATGATTTGCAAATGTTATTCCTCAGAATTCTTGAAATATATCATTTGAATTTTTCCAATTCCCGGACACAGGGTACCACACATGCCATAATTAAAAAATTTTTAATTTTTAAACCAAACCCTTTTAAAAAACTGAAAATAGTAAAAAGGGACTTTCTTATGAGGGTTTTGAAAATTTATTCCTCAGAATTTTGAAATATATCTTTTGAATTTTCCCAATTTCCCGGAAAAAGGGGAAACCAACACATCCATAATTAAAAACCAAAAATTTAAATTTTTAAACCCAAACCCAAAAAATTTCCAAACCTAAAAATAGTATTAGGACTTTTTTAATGATGTTTGGAAAAATTTTATTCCTCAGAATTTTTAAAAATATACCCATTTGAATTTTTCCAATTTTTTCCCCGGGCCACATGGTACCAAACATGCCAAATTTAAAAATTATATTTTTTTTAAACCCAAAACTTTTAACAAATGAAAAAAAGTAATTGGGACTTTCTTAATGATGTTTTGCAAATGTTATTCCCCAAAAATTCTTGAAATATATCATTTAAATTTTTTCCCAAATTTCCCGGACACGGGGTTTTACCACAATGCAAACCCAAAAAAAAATTTAAATTTTTCCCCCAAACCTTTTTAATAAAAATAAAAATAGAAATTTAGGACTTTTTTAATTTGAGGATTTGAAAAATGTTATTCCCAGGAATTTTGAAAATTTTCATTTAAAATTTTTCCAAAATTCCCGGGGACACATGGTACCAAAAGGGGCCAAAATTTCAAAAATATTTAATTTTAAAAACCCTTTTTAAAATCAAACTGAAAAAAGAAAAAGGAAATTTTTTAATGATGATTTGAAAAAGGGTTTTTCCCAAAGAATTTTGGGAAATATATCATTTAAATTTTTTCCCAAATTTCCCGGACACAGGGTACCACACATGCCAAAATTAAAAATTATTTTTTTAAAAAAACATTTAAAATTTCATCTGCAAATTTAGTAATTTAAAAATTCTAAAGGATAAAATTGACAAATTTATTTCTTAGAATTCTCGAAATTTCATTTAAATTTTTAAAATTCCCCGGGCCCAGGGCCCCACCATCCCATAATTAAAAACATATTTTTAAATTTTTTAACCCCCCCTTTAAATAAAATGAAAATAGAAATAAGGATTTTTAATGGTTTTAAAAAAGGGTTTTTCCCTCAAAAATTTTTAAAATTTATATCTTTTAAATTTTCCCAAATTTCCCGGGACACGGGGTACCAAAATCCCAAAATTAAAAACATATTTTAAATTTTTAACCCAACAGAAAAAATTCATCTGCGAATAGTAATTATGACATTCTCAAGGATGAATTGACAAATGTTATTTCTTAGAATTCTCGAAATATATCATTTGAATTTTTCCAATTCCCGGACACAGGGTACCACACATGCCATGATTCAAACATATATTTAATTTTAACCAACCTTTAAATCAAACTGAAAATAGTAATAAGGACTTTCTTAATGATGATTTGCAAATGTTATTCCTCAGAATTCTTGAAATATATCATTTGAATTTTTCCAATTCCCGGACACAGGGTACCACACATGCCATAATTCAAACATATATTTAATTTTAACCAACCTTTAAATCAAACTGAAAATAGTAATAAGGACTTTCTTAATGATGATTTGCAAATGTTATTCCTCAGAATTCTTGAAATATATCATTTGAATTTTTACGATTCCCGGGCACAGGGTACCACACATGCCATAATTCAAACATATATTTAATTTTAACCAACAGTTAAATTCAACTGAAAATAGTAACTATGACATTCTTGAGGATGAATTGACAAATGTTATTTCTCAGAATGCTTGAAATATATCATTTGAATTTCTCCAATTCTTGGCCCAGGGTACCACACATGCCATAATTCAAACATATATTTAATTTTAACCAACCGTTAAATCAAACTGAAAATAGTAATTATGACATTCTTGGGGATGAATTGACATATGTTATTTCTTAGAATTCTTGAAATATATCATTCGAATTTTTCCAATTCCCGGACATAGGGTACATCACATGCCATGATTCAAACATATATTTAATTTTAACCATCCGTTAAATTGAACTGAAAATAATAATTATGACATTCTGGAGGATGAATTGACGAATGTTATTTCTTAGAATTCTTGAAATATATCATTTGAATTTTTCCAATTCCCGGACACAGGGTACCACACATGCCATAATTCAAACATATATTTAATTTTAACCAACCGTTAAATCGAACTGAAAATAGTAATTATGACATTCTGAAGGATGAATTGACGAATGTTATTTCTTAGTATTCTTGAAATATATCATTTGAATTTTCCCACCCCGGTCACGGGGCCCCCCCCAAAACCCAAGGGGGGCCCCCCAAATTCAAAAAAAAATTTCAATTTTAAAAAAGGGTCTAACGAACTGAAAATAGTTTTTTGCATTTAAAGGAGGGAATTTGACAAATGTTTTTCCCTTTGGAATTCTTGAAATATATCATTTAAAATTTCCCCATTTTTGGGGACACAGGGTTTCCCAAACTTTGCCTTTAATTCAAAATATTTTAATTTTAACCCAAACCCCTTTAAATCGAACTAAAAAATTAGTAATTAGGACTTTCCTAAAAATTTAAATTTGACAAAGTTTTTTCTTAGAAGTTTTGGGAATATATAAATTTAAAATTTTTCCGATTCCCGGGACACGGGGTTTACCAACATCCCATGATTCAAAAAAATTTTTAATTTTAAAAAAAACCGTAAAAATCAAAATGAAAAATAGAAATTTTATGCCCATTTTAATGATAAATTGCCCAAATGTTTTTTCCCTTTGGAATTCTCGGAATATACATTTTAATTTTTTAAAAAATTCTGGGCACAGGGAAACCAACAGCCATAATTAAAAACCAATATTAAATTTTAAACCCAAACCCGTTAAATCAAAACTGAAAATAGTAATTTTTGACTTTTTAAGGGAATAAATTGGAAAATTTGTCATTTCTTAGAATTCTCGGAAAAAAATCTTTTGGGAATTTTTCCAATTTCCCGGACAAAGGGTACCAAACATCCCCGGGACCAAACATATTTTTAAATTTTAACCCCCCGAAATCAAACGGGAAAATAGTAATTGGGGCCCTTTCCTAATAATAAATTTGGGAAAAATGTTTTTTTTAAAAATTCTCGAAATATTATTTGAAGGGTTTTTTTAAATTTCCCCGGGGAAAACCGGGTACCCCAATGCCATAATTAAAAAATATTTTCAATTTTAACCATCCGTTAATTCAAAATGAAAATGAAATTATGACTTTCTGAGGATAAAATTGACAAATGTTATTTCTTAGAATTCTTGAAATATATCATTTGAATTTTTCCAATTCCCGGTCACAGGGTACCACACATGCCATGATCCAAACATATATTTAATTTTAACCAACCGTTAATCGAACTGAAAATAGTAATTATGACTTTCCTAATAATGAATTGACAAATGTTATTTCTTAGAATTCTCGAAATATATCATTTGAATTTTTCCAATTCCCGGACACAGGGTACCACACATGCCATAATTCAAACATATATTTAATTTTAACCAACTGTTAAATTCAACTGAAAATAGTAATTATGACATACTTAAGGATGAATTGACAAATGTTATTTCTCAGAATTCTCGAAATATAATTTTAATTTCTTCAACCCCCGGGCCCCCGGGTCTTTGGGCCAGATTCAAACATATATTCTTTTTTAAACCCAACCCGGTTAAAAAAAACTGAAAATAGTAATTTTTGACATTTTTAAGGAGGGAATTTGGAAAAAAATGTTTTTTTGGGAATTTTTAAAATTACATTTAAATTTTTTCCAAATTTCCCGGGAAAACGGGTTCCCACACATGCCAAATTCAAACATTATTTAATTTTAACCAACTTTTAAATCAGGACAAAAATTGTAATTAGACTTTTTTGATGCATTAAAAAAGGGTTATTTTTAGAATTCTTGAACTATTCTTTTAAATTTTTTCCCAAATTCCGGCACGGGGTTTCCCACACATGCCTAATTGGGAAAAAAATATTTAATTTTCCCCCATCTTTAAAATTTCAACTAAAAACAGTATTATAACTTTCTAAAGGGATGAATTGAAAAATGTTTTTTCTCGGAATTCTCGAAATATTTTCATTTTTTTTTTTCCCAAATTTCCCCGGACAAAAGGTCCCCAAAATCCCATGATTAAAAACCAAAATTTTTAAATTATAAAACGTCATTTAAAATTCAACGAAAAAAGTGAACGATTTTCCCAAATGATGAATTGACAATGTTTTTTTAAAATTTTGAATTTTCCCTTTGAATTTAAAAAATTTCCGGACACAGGGTCCCAAAAAATCCCATAAAAAAAAAATTTATTTTTAATTTTCCCCAAATTTTTAAAAAATCAAACTAAAAATAGAAATTAGGACTTCTTATGATGATTTGCAAATGTTTTTTCCACAGAATTTTGAAATATATAATTTAAATTTTTTCCCAAATTTCCCGGGGACACAGGGTCCCACAAACCCATAATTAAAAACAATTTTTAAATTTTTAAACCCAAAATTTTTAAATCAAACAAAAATAGAAAAAAGGGGACTTTTTAATGATATTTCCCAAAGTTATTCCTCAAAATTTTAAAAATATATCTTTTTGAATTTTTAAAATTTCCCCGGGCCGGGGTTTACCAACATGCCATAATTCAAAAACATATATTTAATTTTAACCAACATTTAAAAACAACTAAAAGTGGGAATTTATGACATTCTAACGATAAATTTGACAAATTTTATTCTTTAAAATTCTCGAAAATATCTTTTAAATTTTCCCCAATTTCCCCGGGAACAGGGTACCCCCACTTCCATAATTCAAACATATATTTAATATAAACCGGGCTTTAAATTTTCAACTGAAAAAAGTGAAACGACTTTCCCAATGATAAATTTGGACAAATTTTTTTTTCTTAAAAATTTTAAAAATAAAAATTTGGGTTTTTTCCCCAAATTTTCCCGGGGCCCAACGGGGGTACCACCCAGCCAAAATTTAAAAAATTTTTTAAATTTTTAAACCCCAACCTTTAAATCAAACGGGAAAAATGAAATAAAGGCCCGTTCTTAATGATGATTGGGCAAAATTTTATTCCTCAAAATTCTAAAAAATATATCTTTTAAATTTTTCCCGATTCCCAAAACCCCAGGGTAAAACCAAAATGCCAAATAAAACCAAAATTTTTTTTAAACCCAAAAATTTAAAATTTCCCAACTAAAAATGGGAAACTATGACATTTTGAGGTTTAAATTTGGACAAAGGGTTATTTAAAATTTCTGAAATATATCATTTGAATTTCTAAATTTTTGGCCCAGGGTACACAAATGCCATGATTAAAAACATAATTTTTTTTTAACCAACCTTTAAAATTCAAACTAAAAATAGAAATTAGACATTCTGGTGATAATTTTTGACATAGTTATTTTTAAAATTCTTAAAAATATATCATTAAAATTTTCCCAAATTCCCGGACATAGGGCCATCCCCTCCCATGATTCAAAAATTTTTTAAATTTTTAAACCACCCTTTAAAATTAAAAAACTGAAAATAAAAATTTGACATCTGGAGGATAAATTTAAAGAAGGTTATTTCTTAGAATTCTTGAAATATATCATTTAAATTTTTTAAATTTCCGGACACGGGGTACCAAAACCATGCCATAATTCAAACATATTTTTAATTTTTACCAAACTTTTAAATCAAACCTGAAAATGTAATTATGACTTTTTAATGATGAATTGAAAAAATTGGTTTATTTTTGAATTCAAAATTATCATTTAAATTTTTCCCAAATTTCCCCGGAAAACCCCAGTACCACATACCCAAAAATTTCAAAAAAAAAATTTAAATTTTTAAAACCAAAAACTTTAAATTTCCAAGAAAATGGGAATTTTAAACATTCTAAAGGGAATGATTTGACAAGGATTTTTAAAATTTCTTGAAATATATCATTTAAATTATTCCTTTTTTTTTTTTTTTGGGGGACACAGGGAAACCCCCACACCCCTAATTAAAAAATTATTTTCCCTTTTTAAACCCAACGTTAATCGAACAAAAAAGGGGGAATTTTTAAATTTCTAAAGGGAAAATTTGAAATGAAATTCCCTTTGGGAATTTTTAAAATTTATATCATTTAATTTTTCCATTTTCGGACACAGGGGCCCCCAAAAAATGCCAAAAATTCAAACCTATTTTTAATCTTAACCAACCGTTAAATCGAATTTAAAAATAGAATTATGATTTTTCCCAAATAATAAATTGAAAAAATGTTATTTCTTAAAAATTTTTGGAAATATATCATTAAATTTTTTTCCGATTCCCGGAAAAGGGGGGTACCAAACATCCCCTGTTTCCCAAAACATATATTTAATTTAAACCCGTCAAATCAAATGAAAATGTAATTATGACTTTTAATGAAAATTGGAAAAAATGTTTTTCCCTTGGGAAATTTCCCTGGAATTTTAATATTTAATTCTACAATTCTCGGGCCCCGGGAAACCACCCCATGCCAAAAATTTTAAACATATATTCAATTTTAACCCCCCTTTAAAATTTCGAACTAAAAAATAGTAATTATGACTTTCCCTAAGATAAATTGAAAAAGGTATTTTCTCAAAATTTTTTCCCCGGAATACAATCATAAAATTTTTTCCCAATTCCCGGACACAGGGTCCCCACACATCCCAGATTCAAAAAATATTTTTAAATTTTTTAACCAAAACTTTTAAATCAAAACGAAAATGTAATTATGACTTTGGGAAAGGGTTTGTTTGGGGACAAAGGGTTTTTCCCTTAGAATTCTTGAAAAAACCCATTTGAATTTTTCCAAACCCCGGAAAAAGGGGTACCACACAGGGCCATGATTAAAAAATTTATATTTTTTTTTAACCACCCATTTGATAAAAACTAAAAATTGAATTTAGGGGACTTTCTTAATGATAAATTGACTTAAGGGTTATTTTTTAAATTCTCGAAAATATAATTTAATTTTTTCCAATTCCCGGGGGGAACAGGGTACCACCCCGCCATAAATTAAAAATATATTTAATTAACCAAAAGGGTTAAAATTCAACTGAAAATAGAAATTATGACATTTTTGAAGATAAATTGAAAATTATTTCTCAAAACCCCGAAATGTACTTTTTATTTTTTTATTTTCCTGGGAAACAGGGCCCAACATCCCCATGTTTTAAAAACAAAATTTTTAAATTTTTCCAAACTTAAAAAAAAGGGAAAAAAGAAACTTTGAATTCTTGGGATAAATTGCCCAAATGTTATTTTTTGGGAAATTTTCTCAAAAAATATATCATTCAAATTTTTTCTTATTCCCGGGCACGGGAAAAAACATGCATAATTAAAACAATAAAAATTTAAAAACCAACCTTTAAATTAAACTGAAAAAGTAATTAAAACATCTTAAGGAAAAATTTCACAAAAAAATTTTCTTAGAATTTCGAAATAATCATTTAAATTTTTTCCCGGGTTTTCCGGGAAACGGGGGTCCCCACACATGCCTTTGTTTCAAAATATATTTAATTTTAAAAAAATTTAAAATACAACTGAAAATAGAAAATTAGGGACATTTAAGTGTAAATTTAACAAAAAATTCTTAAAAATTCTCAAAATAATCATTTGAATTTTGGGGTTCCCCGGCACAGGGTTTACCACACATGCCATGATTAAAAATATTTTAATTTTTAAAAACCAAACCCTTTAAAATAAAAATAAAAAATAGAAATTTATGACTTTTTTAAATGTTTAAATTTGAAAAATGTTTTTTTCTTAAAATTCTTGTAATATCATTCAAATTTTTCCCAAATTTCCCCGGGCACGGGGGTCCCACAATGCCTTTAATAAAAAATATTTTTAATTTTTAAACCAACATTTAAAATTCAACTAAAAAATGGGTTAATTTGGGACATTTTGGGGGAAGGGAATTGCGGAATTAATTGCTTCGAATTCTCAAAATTTATATCATTTAAATTTTTTCCCCCCGGGAAACACAGGGTACCTATATGCCAAAATTCAAACATTTTTTTTAATTTTAAACCTCAGTTAGATAAAAAATAAAAAATAGAAATTATGACATACCGAGGTAAATTTGACGAAGGTATTTTTAAAAATTTTGGAAAAAATCATTAAATTTTTTTCCAATTCCCGGACACGGGGTTTCCCAACACACCCCTGATTAAAAACATATATTAAATTTTTAAAACCCAAACCCTTTAAATAAAACTAAAAATTTTGAAATCATGACTTTCTTAAGTTGAATGAAAAAGGGATTTCTTAGTATTCAAAAATTATCATTTTTTTTTTCCCAAATTTCCCCCGGACACGGGGGTACCACACATGCCATAATTCAAAAAATATATTTGTTTTGAAAACATTTAAAATCTAACTAAAAATAGTAATTATGTTTTTCCAAATGTTTGAATTGACAAAGTTTTTTTCTCAGAATTCTAAAATTTATCATTGCAATTTTTAAATTCCCCGGCACGGGGTCCCAAAAATTTCCCCTTTAATTTCAAACATTATTTAATTTTTAAACCATCAGTTAAAATAAAACCTAAAAAATAGAAATTATGCCCTTTCTTAATATGAATTGACAAAAATTTATTTCCCAGAATTCTCGAAATATATCATTTAAATTTTTCCCCAAAAATTCCCCGGACCGGGGGACCACAGGGGGCCAGGATTCAAACATATATTTTAATTTAAAACCCCATTTAATTTCAAACTGAAAATAGTAATTAGGTCTTTCTTAAGGATGAATTGACAAATGTTTTTTTGAATTTTTGAAAAAACTTTGAATTTCTCAATTCCCGGGAAAAGGGTTTCCCTCACCCCCCATGATTAAACCCTTTTTTAAATTTTTAAACTAAGTTAGATAAAAACAAAAATAGAAATATAAAATTTCCTTAAGGATGAATGACAAATGTTATTTTCAGAATTTCTTAAAAATATTGATTTGAATTTCCCCAATTCCCGGGCCCCAGGGTACTCCCCATCCAATGTTTCCCAAAACATATATTTTTTTTTAACCATTTTTTAAAATCGAACTAAAAATTTAGAATTTGACTTTCTTAATGATAAATTTGAAAAAATTTTAAATTTCTCAGATTTCTGGGAAATAAAATCATTTAAATTTTTTCCAATTCCCGGACACAGGGTCCCTTTCACACCCATAAATTCAAAAAAATTTTAAATTTTTAAAAATCGTTAAATCAAACTGAAAATAGAAATTATGTCTTTTAAAGGGATAAATTGAAAAATGTTTTTTCTTAAAATTTCTTCAAATATATCTTTTAAAAATTTTCCCAACCCCCGGGGACAGGGTCCCTCACATGCCATGATTCAAACATATATTAAATTTTAACCCAATCAGTTAGATAAAATTTAAAAAATGTAACATAAAGCCTTTAAAGGGAATAAATTTGACAAAGGTTATTTTCGGGAATTTTGAAATAAATAATTTGAATTTCCCCAACCCCCGGGGCACAGGGTCCCCAAACATCCCATGATTTAAACATATATTTAATTTTAACCATCTTTTTAAATCGAACGGGAAAATGGGAATTATGAATTTTTAAATGATGAATTGAAAAATGTTTTTTCTAAGAATTCCGAAAATATCTTTTAAAATTTTTCCCCAATTCCGGACACGGGGACCTCACACCCAAAATTTTTTCAAAAAAAATTTAATTTAAAAAACCTTTTAAATCGAATGAAAATAAAATTTAGGGTTTTTAAAAAGGGGATAAATTGACGAATGTTTTTTCTTAGTATTTTGAAAATAATCTTTTAAAAATTTTTTCCCCCCCCAAATTCCCCGGGGACACAGGGTCCCCACACATCCCCAAAATTCAAACATATATTTTTTTTAACCCAACTTTAAAACAAAACTAAAAAATAGTAATTATGACTTTCGGAAGGGGAAATTTGACGAATGTTATTTTTAGTATTTTTGGGAAAATATATCATTTGAATTTTTAAATTTCCCCGGGAAAAGGGTACCAAAAAGGCCATAATTAAAACCAATTTTTAATTTTTCCCAAAACCGTAAATCGAATGAAAATAGAAATTAGACATTCTAAAGGGGTAATTTGGCCCGGTTTTTTTAGTATTTTTAAAAATATATAATTTGAATTTTTCCAATTCCCGGAACGGGGTACCACACACCATAATTAAACAATTTTTAAAATTTTTCCCCCAAAACCTTTTAAATGGGAACTGAAAATATTTAATTGACATTCGGGAAGGATGAATTGACAAATGTATTTTTGGGATTCTTGAAATTTTCCATTTAAATTTTTTCCCAAATTTCCCCGGGGGCACGGGGGTACCACACAGCAAAAATTTCAAACATTATTAAATTTTTAAAACCAAACCCCGGGAAATTCAAAATGAAAATAGTAATTATGGACATTTTTAATTTAAATTTGAAAAAATGTTATTTTCAGATTTCTCGAAATTATCATTTAAATTTTTTCCAAATTTCCCCGGACACAGGGTCCTTTCCACATCCCAAAAATTAAAACAAAATTTTTAAATTTTTAAATCATCAGTTAAATCAAAAAAAATAGTAATCAGGACTTTAAGGAAAATTGAAAAAAATTTTATTTCTTTAGAATTCTTGAAATAATCTTTAAATTTTTTTCCCAATTTCCCGGACACGGGGTACCACACACCCATAATTAAAAACCAAAATTTTAAATTTTAACCCAAACCCGAAAAAAAATTTTCGAACGGGAAAAATGAAATTTTGGCCCTTCTGGGATAAATTTGACGAATTTTATTTTCAGAATTCCGAAATATTTTCTTTTGGGTTTTTTTCCCAAATTTCCCGGGGACACGGGGGGTTCCCCCACTGCCATTTTTTCAAAAAAATTATTAAATTTTAAACAACCTTTAAAATTAAAATAAAAAATGGGAATTAGGACATTCTTAATGATAAATTTGGCCCAAAGGGTATTTTTTTAGAATTTTTGAAATATTTTCATTTAAATTTTTTCCATTTCCCGGGACACAGGGGACCACAATGCCATAATAAAACCCTTTTATTTTTTTTAAACCCAATTTTTAAAACAACTAAAAAAATAGTGATTATGGCATTCCCAATGATGAATTGAAAAAATGTTTCTCAGAATTCTAAAAATATTCATTTAAATTTTTTCCAATTCCCGGGGAAAAAAGGGTTTACCTAAATCCCAAATTCAAAATTTTTAAATTTAAAAACCACAGTTAGACCCAAAATTGAAAATAGTAATTTTGATTTTTTTAATATAAAAGGGCAAAATCCTTTTCTCAAAATTCTCGAAATATACATTTAAAATTTTTCCCAAATTTCCCCGGAAAAACGGGGGTCCCCAAAAACCCATGTTTCCCAAACTTTATTTTTAAATTTTTAATCAACCTTTAAACCCCGAACAAAAAATAGAAATTTTGGACTTTTAATGATGAATTTAAAAATGTTATTTTTTGGAATTTCGAAATATTCATTTGAATTTTTCCAATTCCCGGACAAAGGGAAAAAACCCTTGCCATGATTCAAACAATTTTTAAATTTTTAAACCAACCCCGGGTTAAACGAACTGAAAATGGGAATTTTGACTTTTTAATGTGAATTTACAAATGTTTTTTCTTAGAATTCTCGAAATATAATTTGAATTTTAAAATTTTCCCGGCACAGGGTACCAATTGCCTGATTCAAACATTTATTTAATTTTAATAAACCCTTTAAATCAAAAACTGAAAATAGAAATTTTAAACTTTTTTAAATGATAATTGAAAAATCTTATTCTCAAATTCTCGAATTACATTTAAATTTTTTCCCAATTTCCCCGGGACACGGGGTTTACCACATTGAATGTTTAAAAAAATTTTTTTTTTAAATTTTAAATAAACCCTTTAAACCCAAAACAAAAAATAGAAATTTTGGCCCTTTTTAATGAGAATTGACAAATTTTATTTCTCGGAATTCTCAAATAATAATTTAAATTTTTCCCCAAATTTCCCCGGAAAAGGGTTTACCACAATGCCATGATTAAAACCAATTTTTAAATTTTTAACCCCAAACCTTTGAAAAAAAAACGGGAAATAGAAAATTATGACTTTCCTAAAGAGAATTGTTTAAAATGTTTTTTCTTAGAATTTCGAAAATATCTTTGAATTTCTCCAATTCCCGGGCACAGGTTACCATATATGCCATAATTCAAACATATATTCAATTTTAACCATCAGTTAAATTCAACTGAAAATAGTAATTATGACATTCCTTAAGGATGAATTGACAAATGTTATTTCTCAGAATTCTTGAAATATATCATTTGAATTTTTCCAATTCCCGGACACAGGGTTTACCACACATGCTAGTTTCCCAAACTTTTTATTTTTTTTAAACCCAAAACCGTTAAATCCAACTGAAAATGGGAATTTTTGGGAATTTCCTAAGAGGGGAATTTGGAAAATTGTTTTTTCTTAGAATTTGGGAAAATTTCTTTTAAAAATTTTTTCCAAATTTCCCGGACACAGGGTCCCAACATTTCCCATGATTAAAACCCTATTTTTTAAATTTTTAAAAAAACCGTTTAAATCGAACTAAAAAATGTAATTTTTGATTTCTTAAAGGGGGGAATTTACAAAGTTTTTTCTTAAAATTCTCGAAATATATCTTTTAAATTTTTTAAATTCCCCGGAAAAAGGGGTTTACCACATTTGGGCCATGTTTTCAAACGATATTAAAATTTTAATAAACCCTTTAAATCGAACGAAAATAGTAATTTTGCCTTTCCTAATGAAAAATTAAAAATTGTTTTTTCTTAGAATTCTCAAAAATTTATCTTTTAAATTTTTCCCAATTTTCCCGGAAAAGGGTTTTACCAAATGCCATGATTAAAAACATATTTTTAAATTTTTAAACCCATATTTTTAAAGTCAACTGAAAATAGTAATTTTTGACTTTTGGGAAGGAAAAATTGACGAATGTTATTCTTGTATTCTTGAAATATATCATTTAAATTTTTTCCAAATTCCCCGGACACGGGGGTACCACACATGCCTAATTAAAATTTTTTAAATTTTTAAACCCAAACCGTGAAATCGAACGGGAAAATGGGAATTTAGGACTTCTGGGATAAATTGACGCAAATTTTTTTTCTTAGTATTTTTGAAATAAAATTTTTAAATTTTTTCCAAATTTCCCGGGACACGGGGAAACACACATCCCAAACCAATTTAAACATTTTTCCCTTTTTAACCCAACCTTTAAATTCAAAATAAAAATTTAGTAATTATGACATTAATGGGGAATTGAAAATGTTTTTTCTCAGTTTTCTCAAAAATATATCATTTAAATTTTTTCCCAAATTTCCCCGGGGACACGGGGGGAAACCTAAATGCCAAATTAAAAAATATATTTAATTTAATAAATCAGTTAAACCCAACTGAAAATGTAATTTCTTTGTTTTCTAAAGGGATAAATTGAAAAATTTTTATTTTTAAAATTTCTAAAAATTATAATTTGAATTTTTCCAAATTTCCCGGGCCCAAGGGTACCACCCCATCCCAAAAATTAAACATAATTTTTTTTAACCCAAAACCTTTAAAAATCGAATAAAAAACGGGTAATTATAACTTTCTGAAGGATGAATTGACGAATGTTTTTTTCTTAGTTTTGAAATAACTTTTGAATTTTTCCAATTCCCGGAAAAGGGTCCACTGCCAAAATTCAAACATATATTTTTTTTTAAACCAAAACCCGTTAAAAAAAAATGAAAATAGAAATTTATGACATTCTGAAGGTAAATTTAAAGATTTATTTTTTATATTCTTAAAATATATCTTTTAAATTTTTTTCCAAATTCCGGAACAGGGTCCACATGCCATAATTAAAACCCAAATTATATTAAATTTTAACCAACCTTTAAAAATCAATGAAAATATTTAATTATGACATTAGAATGATAAATTTTGACAAAGGGTTATTTTTAGAATTCTTGAAATATATCATTAAATTTTTTAAAATTCCCCGGGAACGGGGAAACCAACATCCCATAAAACCCCTATTTTAAATTTTTAAACCCAACATTTAAAATTAAACTAAAAATAGGGTTGGCACCCCCAAATGAGGGAATTGCCCAAAAATTTTTATTCCTCAAAAATTCTCGAAAATTTTCATTTAAATTTTTCCCAAATTTCCCCGGAAAAGGGTTTACCTACATGCCTTTTAATTTAAAAACAATATTTAATTTAAAAAAACATTTAGACCCCAAACTGAAAATGGGAATTTGACCTTTTTTTAAAGGAAAATTTGAAAAATCTTATTTTCAGAATTCTCGAAATATATCATTTGAATTTTTCCAATTCCCGGAAACAGGGTACCACACATGCCATGATTCAAACATATATTTAATTTTAACCATCAGTTAAAGTCAACAAAAAATAGTAATTTTGACTTTCTTAATGATGAATTTACAAATGTTATTTCTTAGAATTCTCGAAATATATCATTTGAATTTTTCCAATTCCCGGACACAGGGTACCACACTTGCCATGATTCAAACATATATTTAATTTTAATCAACCGTTAAATCGAACTGAAAATAGTAATTTTGACTTTCTTAATGATGAATTGACAAATCTTATTTCTCAGAATTCTCGAAATATATCATTTGAATTTTTCCAATTCCCGGACACAGGGTACCATACATGCCATGATTCAAACATATATTTAATTTTAACCAACCGTTGAATCAAACTGGAAATAGTAATTATGACTTTCCTAATGATGAATTGATAAATGTTATTTCTTAGAATTCTCGAAATATATCATTTGAATTTCTCCAATTCCCGGACACAGGGTACCACACATGCCATGATTCAAACATATATTTAATTTTAACCATCAGTTAAAGTCAACAAAAAATAGTAATTATGACTTTCTTAAGGATGAATTGACAAATGTTATTTCTCAGAATTCTTGAAATATATCATTTGAATTTTTCCAATTCCCGGACACAGGGTACCACACATGCCATAATTCAAACATATATTTAATTTCAACCAACCGTTAAATTCAACTGAAAATAGTAATTATGACTTTCCTAATGATGAATTGACAATTGTTATTTCTTAGAATTCTCGAAATATATCATTTGAATTTTTCCAATTCCCGGACACAGGGTACCACACATGCCATGATTCAAACATATATTCAATTTTAACCATCAGTTAAAGTCAACTGAAAATAGTAATTATGACATTCTTAAGGATGAATTGACAAATGTTATTTCTCAGTAGTTCTTAGTAATAAGTAATAGTAAAGTGACGCGTCGAGTGTGAGATTAGAAGCGTTATTAACGCGTCAGAATGTGGTAAGCCGCGTAAGTGACACCGCACACCGAGGTGAGCTGCGTAAGTGACGCGTCAGACCGAGGTGAGCCGCGTAAATGACACCTCACACCTAGGTGAGCCGCGTAAGTGACGCGTCAGACCGAGGTGAGCCGCGTAAGTGACGCGTCACATCGAGGTGAGCCGCGTAAGTGACACCTCACACCGTGGCGAGCCGCGTTAGTGACGCGTCGGGCGTGACCTCCGTGCCGGTCTCGGCGCTGATCCAGTGCAGGTAGGCGGCGACGCGCGTGAAGACCGGCGGCCAGTTGAGCTCGCAGCCGACGCGGACGCCGAACGAGACGACGCCCACCAGCGTCGGTCTGGCGTCGCCGTGCAGCGCGACGGTCAGCGGACCGCCGGAGTCGCCCTGAACACAAATAACTGTTAAAATTAACCCTTGAAGAGTTTGTGAATGATTTCCTTCCATTAATCCATGATGAGTTTAATTCTTCTATCAACTTTACTAAAATTAATTCACTTATTTAAAATACCTTAACCAGTAGCCTATATATATATATATATATATGATAGGACGGGTATTATTATCACTGAAAAATACCTCCTCGTCGGGGAATCGAACCCCGGACCTTATGCTTGATACACATATGCTCTTTCCTTCTGAGCTAACGGGAGGGGTATCTTTCAATGATATTAATGTGTGTGTAATGGTACAGATGGAGGTTGAGGGGTAGAGATACGTTCTACCAACTTAAGAATCAATATCAATCAATATATTTAATATCATTGAAAGATACCCTCCTCGTTAGCTCAGAAGAAAAGAGCATATGTGTATCAAGCATAAGGTCCGGGGTTCGATTCCCCGACGAGGAGGTATTTTTCAGTGATAATAATACCCGTCCTATCAACATCACGTGCTGTACGTTTTAACAGAAAGCCATATATATATATATATATATATATATTCGTAATATCTCATATATTCTATCGGTAGCATATACTCAATAGTCAAAGAGGTCGGAGTGTACTCACGTTGCAAGTGCTTTGCCCCCTTGAGCCGGAAGTGCAGATCTGCTTGGCCGTGACGACGCCGCCGTACGCCAGGCTGCATACCTGCCGGGGGATGACGGGCTTGGTGACGGCCCGCAGCACGGGGCTGACGCTCGACGCCGCTGGAACACGCACCACGATCGTTTATAGGTGACGTTCACACGGGGAATAGTAGGATGTGGGCTCCACGATCGAGATATGGGTTGGCGGAGATTTGGTCTGTCTAGGAAATGAGCTGTCGGACTAATAGGTTTTCGGAGATAAGGTTTAGTGTCCTTTTTTATATGTTTGGGATTTTCGGTGATTTCGGTGACAACTCACAGAAATAAAAGAAATCGAAAAAATAAAAAATCTGAAAAATCAAGAGAAATCACAAAAAATTCACGTTGAATGAAAAAAGAGCAAGAAATAAATGAAGAAAAAATCTAGATAAATAAAAAAAATCGAAGAAAAAAATAACTTCTTCTCTCGATTTTGTGTGTGATTTTTTTTTCTTCAATTTTTTTTTATCTAGATTCTCTCCCTTGATTTATTTTTTGCTCTTGTTTCATTTAACGTGATTTTTTTTTTCGTGATTCTCTCGATTTTTCATGATTTTTTTTGTGTGTGGGGGGGAATTGTTGGCCCCCCGGATGTTCGCTTACCGTCCGACGATTTCCCCCAGCCGCTCATGGTGGCGTCCACCCCGACCAGTTCCAGCCTGCTGTCGGCTAGAGACGGCAACCGAGCCGGCCGCACCTCCCCTGGCAACACACAGACAACAAGTCAACAGCCGTAACCAGGGGCAACCATGATAGAGCAACAATTGAATCAAAATGTGTCTAATTTAATGGTTTTCAATGGATATTTGCGAAAAATTGAGCATGAAATCCTAAAATAGTATCCCCCACTTTTCTCAATCTCTTCTGATCCACAACGGCGTCCCCCAAGGATTCGTACAAGGTCCCCTACTCTTTCTTCTCTATGTATAATTCTCCATAATCCTCCATTTTCTCTCTGATCCAGACAGCTAATACCCAAGTCTCTGCAACATCTTCCTTCTGCCTGAATAACAATCTTGCTTTGAACCTCTCCAGAACAGTCTATGTGAGTTTCCACTCCAAATACACACCCTCAAATTCCAGTCCTCTCATCCACTTAAATCTTAAAAACATATCCTCCTCCCCCACCACTAAATTTCTATGACTTTCTCTCACCGCCACCCTCGACTGGTCACCTCACATCCATCAAACCTCCTCCAGAATCATCAGCGAACGAGCGGGAACGCCATACCTGTGTACTGTATCGGCTGAGGCAGTCTGATGAGCGCGATATCGTTCTCGAGGCTCATGGCGTTCCAGCCGGGGTGCACGATCTTGTGCGCAGTGTCGACGCGCAGCTGCGCGCGCTCCTCACGTGAGGTGACGTTGTGCGCGCCGAGGATCACGGTGAACATGCTGCCTCTGGAACAGCCAATGGATGAAGCACAGACTTCTTCACTGGATTAGACAGTCTCTTCTTATACTGCTCTTTCACTGAGCTTTTTTGACAAGTTCGCGCATCTTTGCTCGCGCAAGCATAAATGACGTCATGGTCTGGTATGTGCTGCACTCGGTGGTAATCTAACGTTTCAACTTCGAACATTTGTTAATCTATCAGAATTTTTCAATTTCCTACGGCGTTTGTTAGGTTATGTCATATCTACATTTTGGCTAGGGCCTTCAGACTGACCCAGGCTTAGATTTGAACGATATTCATGTTAGCACAAGCAATAAACATGCAACAAGAACTGGTCCCGGCGATATTCCATCATATTATGAGTTTAAATCGTTCGTATCAATGTCATAAACATTGTAGTAAACTCATAATCACGGCCAAATAAAATGTGCGTGTCGCCCTGTAAACGAGGCCTACTTACGGTTCGGCGCAGTGAGCCGCGGTGAGCACATACTGCGGGGCTATCAGTGTTGCCCCGCAGAACAGCTGGCCGTCGGGAGACGTGATGAGCAGCGCAGCCTGGTGGGGGATCGAGTGCGGCGTCACCTCCTCCCCGCCGACAATGCGACCGCCGTCTGCTGCAACTGGGGCCTCATTTCTGTATATTATGGCTCTCTAAGTGATTACTTGACCAAACTGTTCCATACCCTGGGGCCTCATTCATTCACGTTGTAACTGCGTGTGCACGAGCGGGTCGGTTTCCACCCGGCCGGATCCATTCGGGAAGGTTCGGCCTCCCCGGATTCGTTCGGCTCTGTGCGTTTCATTATAATAATAATTTCAATATCGATCGCTAAACAATATAGGTTTAGAAAAAAAATCTTCTCGACCCATAACTTTTGGCCAAAATACTTTGTATGATATTTTAAAAGTGATTAAAAAAAGAAGGAAGGCGCGGGTTTCGAACCACTTCAGTCGATTAGACTCGTCTCGGGCTCGGCCCAAGGAGCCGAACACCCCCGAACGGCCCGATGAATCCGGCCGGGTGGAAACCGACCTGGCTGGGTGCGTGTGGCTTACCTGGCTCGCCGTGGCCGTGGAAACGGGTGTAAGCCTCGACTGCAGGCACGTGCATCGGTCGAACAGTCTCCCACTCGGTCGGCTGAACAACAATATATGTTACCAATAGTGATCTATTTTTATTAGACGAGCTTTAGCGAGGATTCAATTTGACATACTGAAAAAAATTGGTGTTCGTTTTTATGTTTTTTTTTTTTCATGTTTTTTTGTCTCCACAGGTCAAACGGCTACAGCTATCAACTTCAAACTTTTTTTCAATATGGTTCCTCATCTAACTTAGATCTGTATAGTTTTGTGGCATTATCGGGGGTAACTTTTTTTTTTTTTGAATTTAAGAAATTTCAAAAATTCTCATTAGAATAACATGGCGGAAAAAAAAAGAAAATATTTTTATTTTCCAAAAAAATGAAATTTTGCGTGAAGTTAAATTACATTTTGGTACACATTTCTAAAAATTTTCAGCTTGATCGGGTCAGCCATTTTGAATAAAAAACATAAAATGTGCTAAATTGGTACCACTCGAAGCAGTTTTTACCCATTTTTACCCATACTATTACTATTCGCTCGTCTAACAACGCATATATGGCGTTTTCCTAGTTTATCTAGAGGAGAGATATGTTCTACCGATTTAAGAACTTGGCAGAGCATCACGTGATAACCGAGTTCTCAAGTTGGTGGAACATATCTCTACCCTCAGCCTCCATCTGTACCAATACACACACAACATTGCAAGTTACCCCCATCGTTAGCTCAGATGGTAAGAGCATATGTGAATCATGCATAAGGTCCGGGGCTCGATTCCCCGACGAGGAGGTATTTTTCAGTGATAATTATATCCATCCCACCATATATATATTATATATATATATATATATCCTTAGTATGAGCTAGTAATGTGCGTGTAAGAAGTGTCTGACCTGTGACGCGGCTGCGCAGTACGCGAGGACTAGCAGAGCTCTCATCCCTGACGAACCTGTGGGCCAGTAGGGGTGAAACCACCCCGTCGAGTCATTATAATACTTTCATGCTAACTTTCACCATAATATCAATATGCCTTTCGGAGTTTTACATTGAGGGGGTCCCCATCTCCCTCCGTGTCACGTGGTATTACCCCGCCGGTCAGACAAGCCATCACGGCCTCACTACTGCACGTGTTATTTGATGCGCTCAGTCTATTATATACTAGGTCTTTGGTATAAACATACAGTAGTGTCCTTATCTCCCTCCGTGTCACATGGTATTACCCCGCCGGTCAGACAAGCCATCACGGCCTCACTATTGCACGTGTTATCTGATGCGCTCAGTCTAATATATACCAGGTCTTTGTAAATACTCACCCCTGACCACTGTTGACAATACACTGTCGAGGAGTACGGGGTAGTAAACCTCGGTCCTCGTCTGGTAACACTCGCTTGACAACAGGTGGTGACCGAGGTTCGCTCTTCTTCTTCTTCTTCTTGTCTGGCCTTGGACTTTGTGTATAGCCTTATTGGCCAAGTGGTTCCTTTGGATTTGATTTTTAGACGAGTTTTAGCGAGGATTCAATTTGACATACTGAAAAAAATTGGTGTTCGTTTTTTTTTTTTTTTTATGTTTTTTTGTCGGTTTTCCACAGCTCAAACGGCTAAATCTATCAACCTCAAACTTTTTTCAGTATGGTTCCTCATCTAACTTAGATCTGTATAGTTTTGTGGCATTATCGAGGAGTAACTTTTTTTTTATAAATTTAAGAAATTTCAAAAATTCCCATTAGAATAACATGGCGAAAAAAATATATTTTCCAAAAAAATGGAATTTTGCGTGAAGTTGAATTACATTATAATACACATTTCTGGAAATTTTCAGCTTGATCGGGTCAGCCATTCTGAAGAATAAACATAAAATGTGCTAAATTGGTATCACTCGAAGCAGTTTTTACCCATTTTTACCCATACTATTACTATCCGCTCGTCTAACAACGCATATATGGCGTTTTCCTAGTATGTATTATGTACAAATCAACAGGAGAAAATAAATACAATACAATACAATACAATACAATACAATACAATACCTGCCACTCACCAGGGCCTAATCGAACGTGTAGACTGGAGTCTTGGATAGGTTCGCTCTATATATCAGGCGAGCCCCCTGCTGCTATCTGGCGCCATGGGGTCACGTACTTCCTCCGAGGATCCGTGTACAGAATAGTAATACGGTAGACAATGTAAAATATATCATTGCTTGGTAATAATCATTTGTGAAGTCGATTATTGATAAATTTATAACCGGAAATTGATTAACTGTGACATGATAACTGGGGTCGCGAAACAAATTTCACTTCCATCTATATATATATGGTGAGATGATTTCTTTGCTAGTGCCACGTCTTGTGTTTATGATTTTGTTTATGATTCTGTAGTTTATGATTCACACAATTTTGGTTCATCGTAAGTATTTAGAATGAAGTGGCGCAATATAGAATTTTCTATTTGAAATTTGACGACATTTGAAATAATAATGTCCAGGCACAGCATTCTCTATTATTTATGTAATCACACATTAGTTTCTCCATTTTTTGTAAGCCCAACATAAAATTAAATATTGTCAACAATGAAATGATGGTTGAAATCTCATCGAAACGTCGTTTCCCGCAAACTACAAGACGTGGCACTGCCGAAGAAATCATCTACCATATATAGATATATATATATATATATATATATATATATATATATATATATATATATATATATATATATATATATATATATATATATATATATATATATATATATATATATATATATTGTTCGAGGCACGCAGAGAAAACAAGACGGGAGGGAAACTCTTCAAGACCTCTTATCTCACGTCTCACAATGACAACAGGGGAGGAGGGGAAGGGAGAGGGGAAGGGAGAGGGGAGATATCGTATGTAGTACACGGCGATGCATGGAAGCGATTTTTTATTATATTTATGTTGGGTTTAACGACGCACTGTTATGATAACTGAGATCTATTGGCGTCGGATGGATGATTATTGAGATGGTGGTATGAATCAAGTTAAATTCATCAAGTTTTCATAATATTTTTATTAACAATTTTGAGCATTTATTATAAAAAAAAGTGTACATAAAAATACTGATTTTTTAAAGTTTTCAACATATACTTGTCTTTTTTAACCTAATATTTACAAATACTATTCATGTGGTGAACACAACACAATATTGTGTCTGTGTTTTTAGAACACAGTCGTTCGGGTTGATGCCATTCCATAGGATTATTGGCGACTCGTCCTTCAAATACCTTAGAACCTTAGAACCTTAAAATAACCAATCAAATCACCAGGGCCTGTACCTCTTCTATACGTTGTGACTCTCTCAAAAAATCTCAAATAGTAATGATTATATATATATATATATATATATATATATATATATATATATATATATATATATATGTATATATATGGGCCATGAGTTTTGTTTCTATCAACGAATTGCGAATAATCCCCGAGAGATGGCATCACATTGCACTTCACGCTCGCTGTTCGAGAGCGCTTACCCTGCAGTCACGTGATCTCTGACGTCACTCGATACCTGCAACCAGTTGCCATAGCAACAACTCGATGGTGTCAGGGCAAAATGTTGTCAGCGATGTATTTTGAATAATTTTTAAAAGGTCATTTTCATCGATGTTTGAAGTGCCGTAAGCGACTTGTCAATAGATTAGGCGTGGACACCAATATAATATACTAGCTGACTCGGCAAACGTTGTTCTGCCAACGAAGTGATTTGTAGTGAATGTTGGTTGTTACGCTACCTAGGGTGTAGCCCCGCAAATGGTGAGTAACGTTTAGTAACATTGAGTAACGCCGACAATGTCAGTGAACAACGCCATTACTGGTGTTGTCCTTGAAGTGCCGAAATTTGGATATTGCTCATAGGAGAAAGCTTTGACGGAAGATCTCGTATACTTTAGGACCTTCTACCAGCCCTATCGAATGTGCGTGAGGAATTTCATGACACTCGGTCGAGCCGTTTCGGAGGAGTTCATCCTCTAACATGTGACACGAGCTTTTTATTAATGATAACGTTGAACCAGTAGATGCAGATCATTCCAGATTATAGACACACGATGTAAAATATTTTATGAATGAATGGAGAAAAATGAGAAATCACCATTTTCAAAATATGAATTTGAAGTTATATATAAGATACAATATATATAATCGCCCAAGATTCTATGCAATTTCCCAATTAAAATACAACGCATTATTCGTAGGCGCCAAACATACTGTACTATTTCCTAGATAAAATACAAGCTCGTTATAATTTGATGAATTTTTAAGAAAATTTGTGACACTTGTAAACGTATGCAAGAATATCACAGACATTTTTTGAAAATCATATCTTCAATTTTGAATTAATTAAACGATTTCGACTTTCTGTGAAAATTATTCAAAATGGCGTTTACGAAATTTTGCCTTCCCACCAATCAACTGATACCACACGCCCCTGCTGCAATTCCAATCGAAAGATTTAAAATGATTTTGCGTGAATTATTTCCGAACAGAAGTTATTATTTAATAAATACTATTACTAATCATAGCTCAAACTGGAAGTTAAGTGTCGTTAACCATACTTTTTGTCTTCACTAACTCTGATAGTAAGGCTAACCGAACTCTGTCGCACTGACATCTCCATGGCAACCGCAGGGCAAGCTCAACGAATCATCACTGACATCTCCATGGCAACCGCAGGGCAAGCTCCGACGAATCATTTCAACATCTTAAGAACTAAAACCTTACTACACGATAGCATTGACTGAAGAGATACTCAAGACGTTCCATTCAAGTTACTTCAATCATCGCTACACATTCCTAGAGCGCTGCTAGCAGTCAAGTTGAGGACTTGGCAAGCATCCATCTTACCGTCGACTGAAGCACAATCGCCAAAACGATTTTCAGCATTCTTAGTGGTGACCGACGGTACTACATGGTAATGAATACGGGGAGGGTAGATAAAAAAAGGGCGTGGACGAATCGTTGTCTTATCTGTCTTAGGCCCAGTTTTACGAATCTTAGTTAAGTACTAATCCAGTAACTATTTGTTAAAGGTACGAAAATATCATATGTAACCAATGGTGATAACAAGTTAATCCGCTAACTATTGCTTAATCCACTAACTATCGATTCGTAACACCGGCCCTTAGTATCTCTTCACTCTCTGACCACATGATAACTTAATTGGCGATCTTCTGTGATTCCCCGGCGACACCGAAATGGTGGTCGCTGATTGGATCCGCGCCCTCGTACTCCGTATCGTCATAATACGCGTAGTCGTAGTCCTTCGACTTGCCGCTAGCCTTCGCCTCGGTCGCCTTCTTCGACGCCGTCGTCAGCTTGACGGGCGCCGCCGTCTGGTAGCTCCTCGTCGTGGGCGCCGCGACGGTGGTCGACGGCTGGTAGAACTGCGTCGACGGACGCTTCGGAGCGGCGACAGTGCTGGTGGCGACGTACTGCGTCGTGGAACGGAAGTTGTTGTTGTTGTTGTTGTTGTTGTTGTTGTTGTTGTAGTTCTTCTGCGTCGTCTTGGCGTAGTCGTTCGTGTTCTTCGCGTCGTAATTGTAATTGGTCGTCGCCTTCTGGTCGCCGCTCGTCACGCCCGCGTCGTACACCGCCTTGCGGAAATTGTTGAAATTACTCGGTCGGATATTGTTGCTGGGCGCCGTCTTCAGGAACTCCTCTTCCCCGTTCTTGGCATTTTCCACGTACTCGTCGCTCGACTCTTGGCTCCTCTGGTTGCCGTAGCTGTCGAAGTTGCCGGTGTAGTCCTGGTACTCGACCGGCCTCTCCGTGGGCCGCGCGTTCACGCTAGTACCCGGCTTCACCGCCTGGGCGGGCTTGTAGTTACCGTTGTACGTGACCGGCGCTATGGTTGTCGAGTGCGCGTGCGCCGGGCTGCTGCGCGAGAAGTCTCCCACCGCCTTGCTGTACGCGCCGTTGTTGTTAGAGAAGGCTGTGTAGTCGGTTGTCGACGGGCTGTAGTAGTTCCTGGTGGAGGGCGCTGGCGTCGACGACGTCGTCTCGACGAACTGCGTGGTCGACTTGGCGAAGTTGTTGTTGTTGTTGTTGTTGTTGTTGTTGTTGGCGCGCTGCGCGTTGAAGCGCGGCCGACTGTTCCTGGCCTGGAAGGTGTTGATCTGCGCTTGGATCGCCTCAGTGCTCAGGGGAGCAGCGGTCGTGGTGGAGGTGGGGCTCGTCGGGCTGGCGTTACTGCTGCGCGATATCGTGTTGTACCGGGGTTGGTATTGACTTCTGGTGGTTTTCTCGTTGAAGGTTGGTGCTGGTGTCGAAGATGGCGTCGCTTGGAAGGTGGTCGACGAAGACTTTTGAGGTTCGTAGTTTTGTGTTTTCTGGAAGTCTTGATTGTTGCGGAATGATTGGCGATTGTTCTGGCGGTTGACGTAGCGGTCGGTGGTGGTCGACGGAGGGTAGGTCGTCGGGTTAGCGTCGTAGCTTTGCTGGGCGTTGGCGTCGAAATTGTTGTCGTTTTGGGGACGCTTGCGGAGTTTGCGCACGGCTACCTTCTTGTTCTTGGGGGCGGCGTCGGAGGTGGCGTCGGGGTTGGGGGAGGGTGTGCGGCGGGGGGCGGTGCGGAGGGGCTCGGTGGGTTTCTTCTGGACGGCGGGTTTGTAGTCGTCTTCGTCGTCATCCTCTTTGCCTTTGTTTTTGTTGAAGAAGTTACTGCTGCTGCTACCCCTGTGAACAACATTCAGCAAGAATTCGTTAGGAGTCCATGGGGTTTGATTCAGCGGAATATCAGTGTTTTGGTGATAACTTTTGAACGGTATGAGATATCGACATTCTGAAAACGAGGAAACACAGATATTTTCAATACCTTCAAAATAATGCAAGCAATAACTATTTATCTCGAATCGCCTGATTGTCAGGTGTATACGCTTAAAAATACACATTTTTTAAGCGTATACGCCTGACAATTATTAGATGTGAGATAAATAGTTACTACGTACACCATTTTGAAGGTATTGAAAATATCTGTGTTTTCTCGTTTTTAGAATTTCCATATCTCATACCGTTCAGAAGTTTCAACATTCACTAAGAGTTCGTTATGTGAATATCTTTATTCTATATTTTTTTTTGGCATTTAATTTAAAATGATAATAAAACGGGATGCTCAGATCACCCTTGTGGTGCCCCGTCCAAAGGATCCTATTTTCATCCTCAGCCGTGATAGGGGAACAATGATTCTGCATCAAGTTTCGATGTTATTAAAAATATATTTATATAATGCCCTCGTCATATGATAATATATGGTGGCTAATTCCAGACAATTAATACGAACTAATACTAATGTTCAATATGAAAATGAAAACAAAGAAAATAGAAAACTTGAAATATGAATTGAACATGTGTACAACATTGAAACGAAAAACAAAATCGGAAAGACTTTTAGTTTCCCGTCACAAAATAGTGAAGACCGAATTGTGTTGGGTATATTTACCTGAAAATAACGATAATTTTATTTCTTACATTTTCTTATTTGTATGCTATTTTTAATTTGTTACTTTTGTATTATATATGTATGTTGATTCTGATAGTACCAATCTAAAAAAAAATGTCTCTATACTACGCAGGTGGCTCAGTGTTCGTACCTGAGACTCTCCTTCTGCAGCCTCCTGTCTCCCGTCTCGGCCCTCTGGAGGTAGAACTCTTCCTCCTCGTCCTGGTCCCGGTCCAGGGCCGGCCTCTTCTTGGGCAGGGCCGCGGGGGGCCGCTGGGTCGACGGGCCTGGAACACACCATCACGACACGTTACGACAATACGCCACGAATATATATATTAGGTACTTCAAACTTTCGCGTTCAGTATTATGATATATATATATATATATATATATATATATATATATATATACATATATTAATTACATTAATGTTGCTTAACGACCCCACCAACAGCTAGGTTATACGGGGGTACGAATGAGCGGATGATGATGAAACGGTGAAGTGATGATAGGTGAAAGGACGTTTACAAAAACCCATGCCTTATGCGGGACTCGAACCCACGCACAACGGTGACTTCAGTTACTACCGCTAGCGATAGTTGACTTAGCCACCGGGGCGGCCTATATACATATATATATATATATATATATATATATATATATATATATATATTTATGTATGTGTATATATATATATATATATATATATATATATATATATATATATATATATATATATATATGGTATAAATGTTTCCACGGTAAGTTTGCTGCGATTAGAAAGCATGTTGGGTCCTAAAAAAGACCGGTTTATGCGACGTTTCGCTGGAATTTCATCCAGCATCATCAGGCGACGGTGGTGAGTGGTCGACCACTTACCACCGTCGCCTGATGATGCTGGATGAAATTCCAGCGAAACGTCGCATAAACCGGTTCTTTTTAGGACCCAACATGCTTTCTAATCGCAGCAAACTTACCGTGGAAACATTTTTACCATCAACCATTGGCCGCGAAAATCTCCGTGCTCACATATATATATATATATATATATATATATATATATATATATATATATATATATATATGTATATATATGCGTGTCTGTGTGCGTGTGCGTGTGTCGGTGGCTCACCTAGCGGGATCGGAGTGCCCTTGGAGCTGGACGGACCCTTGTTGATGCGGTACAGGTCGAAGTTGTCCGAGTAGAAGAGGGTCGACGCCTCGCAGTCGATGTCGTACCAGTTGGCGCAGATCTGGTTCTCCTGGTCGAACGTCGTGTCGTTGGGGCACAGGAACCGGTAGTCCTGGAGCTGGAGACAGAGACAGAACATGTCAGGCCAGAGAGACAGAGAGAAAGAGAGAGAGAGAGAGAGAGAGAGTTGGCGCAGATCTGGTTCTCCTGGTCGAACGTCGTGTCGTTGGGGCACAGGAACCGGTAGTCCTGGAGCTGGAGACAGAGACAGAACATGTCAGGCCAGAGAGGCAGAGAGAAAGAGAGAGAGAGAGAGAGAGACGTAGCATCGTGTCAACATCCAGATCATTCTGCGACGATAAAACGTGTGTGTGGCATGTGCGGTATTTTGGGGCATGAGGGGAAAGGTTGCGAAAATATTCCTTTCACTTTCATGCAAATTGTCCAATTGATGATTTGAATTAAAGAAGCATTGACAACAGTTGGTCAACCTTTAGATAGCAGACTTTTACCAATATTTGACCCTTTAGAGCAAGGAGGTTCTATAGCAAGGAGGTTCTAGATCAAGGAGGTTCTAGATCAAGGAGGTTCCAGAGCAAGGAGGCTCCAGAGCAACGAGGTTCTAGAACCAACAGGTTCCAGATCAAGGAGGTTCTAGATCAAGGAGGTTCTAGATCAAGGAAGTTCCAGAGCAAGGAGGTTCCAGATCAAGGAGGTTCTAGAACCAACAGGTTCCACATCAAGGAGGTTGTAGTGCGCTTGGTACTCACCCCTAGGCCGGGCACCTTGACGCACACGTGGAACATCTGGCAGTCGGTCTCCTGGTCGGCGTAGTACCCTCCAGCCACCTTGTCCCGACAGTTGAAGCTCGTGTCGGGCATCTCGTCCTGGGAGTAGTTGGGAGGCCGCCGTTGCGCCACCGCGCATGCCAGGACACAACCTGGAGCAGCACAAGCACAAACGTGCAGCAGTTTTATAATAATTGAAAGTGTTACAATTGCGTTGGTTTAGGACACATCGCAAGAATGTGTTGACAGTCCAAGGGAGTCGATTGAGGGGAATGTCAGTATTTTGGTGATAACTTTCGAACGGTATGAGATATTAAAATACCGGTACTTTCATTGTTTTCTTATTTACTTATTTACTTCTTATTATATTCTTATTCTTATTATATTCTTATTATAATATTATTATTATATTCTTATTTACTTCAAATTGGTGTAAGTAAAATCTGTTCCAATCATATAGCATAATCGTCGAAAGTAAACAACTTCAGAATATTTATTTTAGCTGTTCAAGTTTGATAATTATGTGATATGAGATGAATAGCCATCTTGAATGTATTAAACGTATCTTTGCTTCTATCGTGCTCGAATTTCTATATCACATGGCCCAATACATATCACAAAATACTAGTATTTCCTTAAATCGACTGCCACTACCTTTCAATGACATTGTGATAGTCAGGATATTCTGATCCTACGGGGCTAAATGGTCAAGGTTTTCTATTATCATCTTACGAAGTAAATTCATCATAATTTAAGCCGTACAAGTGATGGTCATACATCGGAAGGTGTTACTTGCGGCTGCCAACGACACATCACAAGCTTGTGTTGATGTAATTAGAAAATTTGGAACATTATCTAAATGGACCTTTATTCTCCAAGTGCAAATTGAATGAAAGCGTAACGAATTATCCAGAGCCAATATACGATTTAGCATATTGAAGTATACCTAATCGTCGGAACGAAACAAAGAAGATTTTCGCTGTCATTTCGTTTCTGAGTTATATAATAACAGTCCTGCGGGGCTATTTTCGAAATATCCTATTTTGCCCCGCAGGTTATATTTTTAGAATATCACATTTCTTGACGGTTGTTCTAAAGATCATCTCTGTTATTGTGATCGATGTGAATGAGTGATATGTGCGATGTGATTTATGATGGTAACCGAATGATGATCGAATGAGATGATGGAACTGGTACGATCTGTGACGAGTTATCGACGAGTTACCTAATACGAAGAGCACAGCCTTCATGACGTAGCTGCGGGGTGTTGCGGGACGCGGGGTGGTGTCCAGTCAAACGACGCAGGGGGATTTAAAACGATAAATCTGAAACAGAAGAACAATGTGATGACGTAATGAAATATGAATTGGAATGTATTAGATCACTTCATTGATATTTTTTGAAAAACATTATTGACACATTGGAAACATTGCCAACCCGATGATGATGTTGGAATAACATTAACAATATTCTAGACATTCATATATATATATATATATATGCTGGTGAAGGTTTTGAGGGCCGATGGTTGATGGTAATGTCTCACTTTGCGGATTGCCCTGGAGTCGTCACGGAGTCGTCTCGTTCAGGAACTGGAATCGATTCCAGTTCCCGAACAAGACGACTCCGTGTAGATGGTCAGCCGCAGCTGTCCGAAACGTCGAGAGACAAGGTTCTTTTCAGAACCGCCAACTGTTTCCAGAAAGAGCAATCCGCAAACTGTGACATTACCATCAACCATCGGCCCTCAAAACCTTCACTAGCATATATGTATATATATATATATATATATATATATAGGCCCTATATATATATATATATGTATATATATATATATATATATATATATATAGGCCCTATATATATATATATATATATATATATAGGCCCTATATATATATATATATATATATATATATATATATATATATATATATATATATATATATATATATATATATATATTGTTACATAATCTTCTTGTCATGCGTGTAGTCTACCTCCGCCTGCTGCGAGAGTTTTACCATCAGTCAACTGTGTTTGTTCCGAGCTGCTTCCGTGTTGTCAGGTCGACCCGGCGATCGGGTGTCTCCCCTATGCGTGAGCCGCGACGCCCGGTTGTTCCGAGATCACACGACATCATGCAACGTTAGACAATGGGCTAATGAATACTGTAAAGACAGCGACCACTTTCCCTGCAGCCCGACCTGTTGCTTCTCCAGACACCGGCTCGCATGATGACACTTCACGATATATAGCGTGTATACATATATATATATATATATATATATATATATATGTGTGTATATATATATATATATATATATATATATATGTGTATATATATAATATATATATATGTGTGTATACATATATATATATATATATATATATATATATGTGTGTATAATATATATATATATATATATATATATATATATATATATATATGCATATATATATATATATATATATATATATATAATATATATATATATATATATATATATATATATATATATATATATATATATATATATATATATATATATATAAAGCCTCGGACGATGCGGGGTTCGATTTCCCCGACATGGCGGTATTTTTCTCAATCTCTTTTGTAATACATTTTTATGCTCGTCTATTAAATCTTCTTCGCATTATCATGAGTCATGAAAACCTAATTCGACACTCGTGATTCTAGCACAGTTATATCATGTCATGATAGCGCATGATATAACATGATAAGTCTCAGAGCTCGACTTTCTAGCCGCGAGTCCGGGTCGACACCACCGACCGTCATGCCTGGCGGACGGCAAGAGACGGGCGCTCGGTTCTCTTCACACGGTCCGTGGTAAAACAGTCGTACTACTTGATCGGCCGAGTCTAGCTTCTCGTGGGAAACGCACGGAGTTTCAGCTCGTTTACAGAGAATGCGAAAGTGGAATGAAGCGGGTGTTATGTAATATGTAAATGTAGAATAATTATGGAGTTATAAATACTGATATTAAGTTATTACAGAACAATGTAAACATGTGACTGTTCTGTCTCTACTTGTTGCTAGTGGTTGTTATAATAAGGTATCTTCTGTCTCACTCTTAGGGAGTAACTGTCGGAGATCTTTGTGGTTTGTTCATCTATTGTCCGGCGAATATGTCAATCATCTCTACAGACTCCATTGAAATCATACAATGTTGCATTTTAATCAAATTATATATATATATTTTTAATGTTGCTTAACGACCCCACCAACAGCTAGGTTATACGGGGGTACGAATGAGCAGGTGATTATGAAACTATGAAGTGATGATAGGTGAAAGGACGTTTACAAAAACCCATGCCTTATGCGGGACTCGAACCCACGCCCAACGGTCAGTTCAGTCTCTGAAGCATGCCTCAGCTGACTGAGCTACAGCTCAAATTTTATTATTCCCGAGTTGACTTGAATCTATAATAAGACTCTCTGAAGCGAGAAGCGTTTCACAGAGGGGTCAACAACTCCTGAAATCCGGTGTACACTTGCCATGATATCCCCTTGAAATCCCCTTGAAATCCGTAAGGAATCTCCTGAAATCCCCTTGAAATCCGTATGGAATCTCCTTGAAATCCCCTGAAATCAGGTGTACACCAAATTTGCGAGTATAGTGATATTAGTCACAAACTTGTCATCAGAATACACCGAGAAGAGTTCCTTTGTTACTGCTGGAGTTATGATTGACATGTTTACCTATTCACCAGTTAGGCCAATCTATCAGATAGCAACAGTTACTCCAGAATGGTGGGACCGACCCCCCCCCCGCCCCCCCAGACTGCCGTGTTTCCGGCGGTGACAGATGACACAACTGGTAGTGTTACGCGGAGAGGAGGACTTCAGTTGAAGGGAAAGTCTTGTTATAAAACACATGGTGGTAATAACATGAGTCAACATCAGGGACTCGAGGCTGCATGCTTGCAAGTAGCACAGCGATCATCGGCTATTACAAACATCACGTGCAAATATGCTCAGTACAGTTCCGAATTGTTAGACGAGCGTCAGCGGAGATTTCCAAGCGACTCTTACGGAGCTTTGTTTTACAAAGTCCCGTTAGAGGGGTCGTCAGAAGTTAACCTCCGGTTTGCGCGATTTTTTCGTTTTTCGACCTGCCGTCAGCGATAACGCGCACCTGACCGACGGTTATCTACTCACAAAGATAAACCCTGGATTGGGTCTTCGTTTAAGTGCCCGTTACTGCACTGCCATCGTCGTCCTGTTCACTGCCTTCTAGCATACAATTTTGCATACGCATTTAAGCACAACCAATCAGAATCGTCGTTGTTCTGGTCAGGTTCTCGTTAGAACGAACAGATAACCGGGAGTTGAAAAACGATCCTGTCGTTACAGGTCGGGGTTAGACATAACCGTCGGTCAGCTAACGCAGACCTAACGAGGACTATTGAAAAACCGGCTCTTACGGAGCTTTGTTTGTTTGTGAACACTACACAGGTCGCAGGGTTTGACTGATCGGCATGAAACTTTTTCTGTAAACGCAAGCTTATCCAACTTGGAACTTGATAGTTTTGGGGTCAAATTGGTCCGACAATTTTTGTGAAACATCATCTCAAAGTTTCTAAAAACCCCATAAGATTGGTCTGAGCGGATTGAGTTAGAAAATAAAATCTCACCAATATAATTCAAATTTTCTTTAAATGTAAACACCAAAAATAATATACATTAATAAAAATTTGCGTCCAATTTGGACCGAATAAAATGAAATAATAATACATGGTTTTTATTTATAGAAAAGATAGAAATATTAGCGGGAAAATGTTGCATTGTTAGATTCACGGCTCCCTAGATTCATTGACATCGGATTCGGATGACGTTCATTTTATATGATCAAGGTGTGTAGAGTTTTCGATTATACTTTATAGACATCTCGCTCATCACACAACGCACATTCTGCGTAGTAACTAGGAAAACGCAGAATGTGCGTTATGTGATGAGCGTAGAAGTAGGGAAATCTGGGATAAAATACAGACCTTGGACTACTTCAAACGCTGATAAACCTTACCTGCAACTTGTTGCTATTTATAGAGCAACCTGTCGCATATACACTTTGCATTAAATGTTTTGATCCTGATATTTGATGAAATGTATACTTTTATTGCGTTTTCTTCGTTATGTCTCATCCGATTGTTGTACAAATTATTAAAAATGTGTATGATAGTTGTTTTCATATTCTGTATGAATTTGAAAGCTTTTTTAAAAGTTTCCTTTTTCAAGTAATTTCCCCCTGGGTTATACATGGAGGGATTTTCCAAACTTTCCAAATATTTTCCGGAAAACTTTTCAACCGCTTTTTCTGAAAAACAATCCCAACCTATTCTGGTGTAACCTCAATATGTAGAAAAAGTTTCAAATCGATTGCTCTTTTTTCCTGACCTGTTATCCGCGTACAAAACTACAAACAAAAACAATCAAACAAACTGAAAAAAAAAAAAAAAAGAGAAACGAAGGCAATTTTTTTCGGTATTTGAAAGGGAAGTCTCCGCTACGCTCATCCAATAAACTGTGGAATGTGTTCCAGCCGCGCATTGAAGTCGCCTCTCTATTGGCAGTCGTTCGTTTCGTGTCAGTTGAAAGCTCAAAGGTTATCGTCGACTTTATAGCTAGGTATAAGTTCAAAATTTTTAATGAGTAATTTTTGTAATTGAATTGTATTTTATATAGATGATTAATCTGGATCCCATTGGTCAATCAGTATAAATGAACAGCTGACAATAAAGTTGTTGTTCTTCTCTAATTTATTGGGTTCATTATTTATTATAATAATAGTATAATTATCATTATTTTAATTTTAATTGTGACACATTTGAAAAACCTTCGTAACTTCAATGTAATTTGTCATAGCCCTACAAGTTCATTATGAAACGTGACAAAAAATACAAATGCAAGCAAATATTATAATAATGGAGGGCGAAGAATCACGGAATTGAGTTTGATTTTTCTTTATGTAACAGTTTTCATTAGAAATATTATTTTTGAGAAATGATATTAAAATTTACTAACAATTAATCAATCAAAATGACTAAACATTTTCAAATATTCAACCATTGATTATATGTTTACGATCAACTTTTAGGCCTATAGAATTATGCGTTCATATAATAAAATTATATATATATATATATATATATATGTATAAATAATCATACATAAATAAGTACAGAATATTAAAAACGGTCCAACCATAATTATTAGTAAATACATGTCACGTGTATTGTAAAACATGTATAAACTGACTAATAATATTGTCTCTCTTTGTTTACAGGTAAGAAAGAAGCAATGCCTTCTCTCTCTCTCTTATTGCGTGTTGCAGTCGCTTGGTAAGGTT
>OU015474.1:754809-767309 GCA_907164805.1 Brachyptera putata | reverse complement strand
AAAAATTGATTTAAATTTTTTTTAAACAAATTTGAAATTTTGATAGAATGGTCACGATTTTGTATTATATATATATATATATATATATATATATATATATATATATATTCCCATCTTTGAGATATTTCCAACATGTTCCCCCACCCTAAATTTTTATTCATGTAAAGTCCAAGATATTTATAAGCTTCTACTTCCTCAAGTGTAGAATCTCCCATTTTATAAATTTTATTCACTTTTTTCTTGTTACTGCTGCTAGAGAAGAGCACCACTTTACATTTTCCAACATTTAGTCCCATCAAATTTATTTTAACCCATTCATTAATTCTGTCCAAATCTCCTTGTAACTGATTTTCCTCCCTCTCACTCTTAATACCACACAGTCATCAGCAAATAGACGAATTCTTGATTGTATTCCGATTTGAAGATCGTTTATAAATATATTGAATAGAAGGGGTCCAATGACACTCCCTTGTGGTACCCCAGAAGTAACTTTTACCATATCAGAAATTTCATCACCTACTTTTACTTTTTGTGATCTACCTTTCAAGAAGGACTCCACCCATCTTGTTATCATCTCATGTTTTGTTATTTGTTTTAACTTTGAAATCAGAAGTTCATGAGGTACTTTGTCAAAAGCTTTTAGAAAATCCAAAAAGACGGCAGATATCTTACCCCCCTTGTATACCTGACAGTATACCTGAGTGTTATTTCGCTGAGTCTATCCCCATGCTCTCGGCAGTTGTATCGTAGGTGTGTTGACCACAGTACCTGCCTGGTGACACGTTGCTAGGTGACGGTACCGTGAATACCTGATGAGCCGAACCCTAACCTTACTGGCGCGCCCGTCACACCCGTGCCGTGCATACCGCTCGGAACTCTCCCTCTCGGTGCCCGGGGAAAACGCTATATGTGGTGAGCATCAAGAGCAGTGTCGACATCTTAGGATCAGCTTCATTATTATATATATATATATATTTATTTATATATATATATATATATATATATATATATATATATATATATATATATATATATATTGTGTATATATGTATGTTTATATATATATATATATATATATATATATATATATATATATTGTGTATATATGTAAAACCGTCTCAATCTCTCGCTCTAACCGGAAGTGGTTTGCGGGCGAGGAGTGCGGAGTGCGGAGAGAGAGAGAGAGAGAGAGAGAGAGAGAGAGAGAGCCAACAGGTAGATCTCTCGTTCACCTACGCAATGTCATAGGTCACATCTAAATGTCAGCTCATCTTCTTTCCTGGTTTCACTTGATGCGCACAATGTGATGCGCATTGGTCACGCAATTCACCTCGGGCGCGACACCCGGTCGTTCAGCCGAGACGGCCGGTCGGTCGGAACAACAGGTCGGCGACGTTAACTCGTGGTTTATGTAACATACGGAGTAGATCGACATCTAAGGTGTTTAACAGTCCATGGGAGTCGATTTAGCGGAATATCAGGGTTTTGATGATAGCTTTTGAACGGTATGAGATATCGACATTCTGAAAACAAGGAAACACAGATATTTCCTATACCTTTCAGATGGTATAAGTAATAATCATTTATACGAAATCGCCTGATTGTCAGGTATATACACTTAAAAATACACACTTTTGACCATATAGACACCTGACAATTATGCGATATGAGATAAATAGTTATTATCTACACCATCTTGAGGGTATTGGAAATATCTGTGTTTCTTTGTTTTCAAAATGTCCATATCTCATTCAGTTCAGAACGTTCCATAGTTATCACCAAAGCGTGAGACTCGTCTAAATGGACGCCCAGGGACTCGTGAATGTCCAGATCCGGTTGAGTTCGAAGGTCTGCGAGAAGATTCCGGCCGATGTCGAAAACAAGCTGACTTTTATGGTCTTGCTCGAACATCTTCGCATTCCACGCGTGATTTGTGACTGTATTAAACCAGTTCCTTCGTTCTTCTCCGCATAATTGACTTGCATGATTCTTTTTTCAGTCTCAATTTATTATAATTTATCTGACATTTCAATAACGGATTGAAAACTAACATTTTAACTGAGAGATTCGTGGATGAATATACAGTTATATTAAGTGGTGCTTTTCAAAATAGAGATATTCTTCTTTAATGTTTCTTTTATGTTCAAGAACTAGTGTGATTGAATAAAAAGTGTATCATCTCCGAGATAATTTTATGCTCTTCAAATAATATGACATTCTATTTTTGTGAATTCAATCAGTTTTAAGATAATACGTCGATGAATATCGAGAATGTGATGAAATTCATTGACGCATTATATTAAAACTGGTCGAATTCACAAAATAAAGTATATATATATATATATATATATATATATATATATATATATATATATATATATATATATATATATATATATATATATATATATATATATATATATATATATATATATATATATTTATATATATAAATAAATATATATAAATAATATATATATATATATATATATATATATATATTTATATATATATAAATATATATATATATATATATATTATATATATAATATTATATATATATTATATATATATATATATAATATATATAATATATATATATATATATATATTATATATAATATATATATATATTATATATATATAATATATATATATATATATATATATATATATATATATATATGGTTTGTTGTCATTTGGACATACCGTGACAGGATATGTTAGGTTTACCACATTTTTGAAAGCCCACTGATTGGAGGTCACGTTCTAAGACGACAAAGGGGAGGGAAATACAAGTCGTCGATTGATGTGTAATTGATTCGAATCGTTTCAATGGACTCTTAATTAATGTAATTATCGTATATTGGTTTAAGTTGTACATGGCTCTACTTGTAGCGCAGCCCACCCATCATCATCAGTGCATCACGCACCTCGCTCTCCCCATGGCGGCGCGCAGGACAGCTGGACACTTACCTCGATCGCTCGTTCTAGGCCCGACTAGCCGACTCTGAGTGGTTTCTATTCACTAGACAAACGCAGAATGTGCGTTGTGAGATGAACTTAGAGGAACAATTATACGACAATTAAATCAATTAAGCGTCCATTAAAACGTTTCGAATCAATTACACATCAATCGACGACTTGTATTTCCCGCCCCTTTGTCGTCTTAGAACGTGACCTCCAATCAGTGGGCTTTTAAAAATGTGGTAAACCTAACATATCCTGTCACGGTATGTCCAAATGACAACAAACCATATATATATATATATATATATATATATATATATATATATATATATATATATATATATAAAAATATATACATATGTAAGAAGCCATCTTAGCAATGTCCTGGTCCCAGCCAGCAAGGCGGTGATCTCGTCAAGGCAGTGAGCGACAAGTTACGAGCTGACGACGGTTCGAGCGGCTTGTCGCTGGACGGCGGAATGAAAGTCGGATGACAGTTCAGATAATTGTGTCATAATAATAAGTGTGATTATCCTCTTGTGACGTCACTTCCTCCGACGAGTGGGTTACGAATGTCTGTCGAGACAGCCAGGTTCTTGTGTGTGATTATCATTACTAGGGAAATGCAGAATATGCGTTGTAATCGAAATCGAAAGTAATCGAAAATCATATAGAATAAACTTCATTCGATACCAACGAATCTAGAGAGCCGTGAATCTATCAGTGCAATAATTGTCTGCTATAATTTCTATCTATTCGATGAATGAAACACATTTATTAGAGTAGGTCTAGCGTTAGAGAAGATTTTCACCCAACTTTTACGGATCTTTGTCTGTTTTTTTGTTTGTTTGTTTGTAAACACTGCACAGGTCGCAGGGTTTGACCGATAGACATGAAACTGTTTCTGTATACGCAAACTTATATAACTTAGAACTGTATAGTTTTTGGTTCAAATCTTCTGAACCATTTTTCAGAAACATCATCTTAGAGTTTCTTAAAATCCCATAAGATTGGGCTGAGTGGAAAAAAATGAAAAATAAAATGTCTCCATTATATATCAAATGTTCCTCAAATGTAAACACGAAAATAAAACACATTATTAAAAATATCTATGCAATTCGGACCAGCCGTTGTCAAGAAAATTACGTAATAAATGTTTTTGTCTAATGTGTAATAATGTGTAATAAGTTTACCGAGATAGTACCGAGATAAGCCGCTTGAGGAGCTGGTGGACGCTTCTCACGGCAGCGAACCATGCACGTCCTTATTAGCAACAACAACAACAACAACAACAACGGCACGTACAAATAATACCGATGAGAACTGACTGGAGTATTCATTTACTGTTGTGTCAACTCTATGCGCCAACTCCCCATCTCTCACTCTCTCTCTCTCTCTCTCTCTCTCTCTCTCTCTCTCACTCTCTCTCTCTCTCTCTCTCACTCTCTCTCTCCACTCTCTCTCTCTCTCTCTCTCTCTTTTAATATATATATATATATATATATATATATATATATATATATATATATATATATATATATATTATATATATATATAAAAAAAAATGAGAAAAAAAAAATATATATATATATATATATATATATATATATATATATATATATATATATATATATATATATATATATATATATATATATATATATATATATATATATATATATATATATATATATATATACATATATATGTATATATATCTTCGACGGTACAAGAATCAAAATTCTATCACGAGGGAAACCCAGATATGTCAAATACATCCAGTATTGTATAGATTAATACTATTCTAATTCAACCCATACCGAATCATGTCCACATGGGGTCTAGCTATAAGAACACATATCTCTGCCGTATAGGCCCACATTTGAAAATTATAGAAATTGAACTAGTTGAATATTTTTCACTGTGAGACCTATACCATCTTGAAGGTATTAAAAACAGCTACATTTCCATCGTGTTAGAATTGTGATTCCATCTCATACCCATCTCATACCATATCTGATCTCATACCGTTCTCAAGTTATCATGAAGGAACTGATAATCGCTAGATCGTCTCCCTTTAAGTGTCCACTAGTGTACATACATCATCAGATAAGCTCACAGCCTCCTTTAGCTCCAGAGCGAGTCTCCACCCCGCAGTGAAAGCGGCTCCGTGAACACGACTATCGATATTCAATCACACATTCATCATCGCCCTCCCTTTTCCATACCTCGCCCTCGTCCGCCCTCCCTTTTCCATCCCTCGTCCTCCCTTTTCCATCCCTCGTCCTCCCTTTTCCATCCCTCGCCCTCCCTCGCCCTCCCTTTTCCATCCTCCGCCCTCGTCCGCCCTCCCTCGCCCTCGTCCGCCCTCCCTAGCCTACCCTCACCCAACCACGCCCTCCCTGTATTGTTCTCTCGCCGGGGAACACCAGAACAATAACACTGAGACGGCTGGACGTCAGTCACTAGGACGCTCAACTGTCGTTCAGGAGACCGGGGCTCGACTCCCGCCAGGTCTGCATCGTGGGCGTTCAATACTGGGGTGGTTCCTCAAGGGTGCTTTCTTTCCGTTATTCCATTAAATATATAGGCCTAAATATATATATGTGTTATTTCGAATGTTCTCGCGGATTGGATGATATGTTGTACTATGTTCTCGGGTAGACCGGGTTTGCTCTTTCGGGATAGAATTGCTGTCTCTTTCGGGACCTTGTCTCCTTCTCCAACGTTTCGGACCGCAATTCTATCCAGAAAGAAAAAACGCAGTCTACCCGATAACACAGTACAACATATGTATATATATATATATATATATATATATATATATATATATATATGATGTGTATAGTGCATATCCCTGCACGGGAGAGTGATTCTCGTCGAGGACTTGGCTGAATGGAAGATGTGCAGATGGTGCCGTGCCCCACGGTGGTTCATGTCGTCTAGAGCCCCGGCATTGTCTACAGCCCCGGCATTGTCTACAGCCCCGGCATTGTCTAGAGCCCCGGCATTGTCTTCTATATACGGACTAATCGACCGTTACGTGGCTAATTAGGAAAACGCTAATAACGGGTGTCGAGGATGAGAAAGCTGATCAATCAGACCACACAAGATCATTACACAACCTTCGCTCAGTTCTGTAAAAGGCAAATGCGGAATATGCGTTGTAAGATGAGCGAGATGTCTACATGAAGTATAATCGAAAACTCGACACACCTTGACTCGGATAAATAAACTTCATTCGGTTACTATCGGATCTAGGAAGCTGTGAATCCTTCACTGCAGCATGATTCTGCTGACATTTCTATGCATCTATTTGGGTGGTTTATCCCCCTTGTGGTGCCTTTCACCTTTTTTCCATAGCCTCAATTGGGGAATGGGTTGTTGGGGTCTTCATGCAAACAATAATCAACTACTTGAAATATCTTTTCGAAGGGTTTATGGTCAGTATTTATTGTGTTTCATCGACCAAACAATTATCTATCTTTTCTGAAACCATTAACAAACACTAAAAAATATAAATGTACACATAATACGACTATACTTTGTGTATGTTTGAAGCTCATTTTCAATCAGAAAGATAAATTGATTTTTTCAACTAAATTTTTCATCGCCAGATTATGTCTTGGTTAAAATCAAGTCAAACACGATTACCTATTAAATTACAATCTTATTAATAATTGAAAAGGAAAGCTCATCTTGATTGGTTAGTTAAACTCTAAATAAAAACAACCTAGCTGATTGTGAGGGTCGTTAAACAAACAAAATCATCAATAATCGAAGGACCAACAACATTCTAATCCGCCACGATCTCTGTACTAATTATCGCTAGAACCTTCCATTCCACGCGGCCAATATGCGCTCCATGCAATCACTGTTGTTACCTCTCTCATCTCTGCGTGATGCTGGGCATGTGACGATAACTGGAGCACGCTGCATATCTCACCCGGGGTTCCCACGGCTGCGAACACGGTCTGTTTACATCACCCTCGAGGCGCTGTGGGACTGGTTCGAGGCGCGGAACCGGACCAAGGTCGCGGACACAGAAGACCATTGCTGAAACGACTGACGAAAACTAGGATAATTACTTATTGTTTGGAAAAGTGAGAGTTGAGAATAAAATTGAGGTGTTCATTTTGGTATAGGTTGAGATTATAATTATTATTATATTTGATCGATTATATTTCGATCGTATTATAAAATATATTTAATTCGGTTACTATCGAAGATAGGGAACTGTGAAACTATCACTGCAACATTTTTCTACTAGAATTTCTATCTTTAACTCAAAAATAGTCCAACAGATTTGACCCAAATACTAAACTGTTCCAAGTTGAATAAGTTTGCAAGAGAAAAAGTTTCATGTCGATCGGTCAAATCCTGCGACCTGTGCAGTGCTTAATATTTTGATATATATATATATATTGGGTTTATCGACTCACTGTTATGATACCTGAGATCTAATGGCGTCGGATGGATGATTAATGAGATGAAGGTTCTTGGGTGATGGGAAGGATAGTGGGAAGGAAGCCGATAAACACACAGACAAAGCTCCATAAGAGTGGCATGGAAATCTCCGCTAATGCTCATCTAATATCAGTTCCTGCAGCTTGGCACTTGGAGGGGGGGGGGGCACGATACCACGAGGGATAAGACGCCGGGTCGTGGCGGATAAATCCTTCACGCGCGGAATCGAGGAAATGGAAAAGGGTGGGAAACAGCTGTTTGGTCACGAACTGACATCGATATGATATAGGATGAAGATATTGGTTCGATCTTATTAACTGATCTAGAAGCCCTGTTGTTGTTCATGTCTATGTCTTCTTTCTTTATTACGAGGAATGTGCAATTCAGGGATGTCGTTAGGATTTGTGTATTGGGGGGGAGGGGGGGGGTGGCGCAGGTTGGGCACTAGACGCGCGCTGAAATGGGGTCTGGAGCCCCACAGTGATTTTTTGTACCATTTTTGAAGTGATTTTGTCGATTTACAAGCAATTTGAGAGGCAAATAATTGAATCATTATGGATATTTTCGAAGTTATTTTCAATGATTGAATCATGCAGATTTTTTAGCCATTTTGCGATTTACCACTCCCCAGCAAAGCCCCGCAGGGAATTTTTTTAAATATGTTTTTTTTTTAAGTGATTGTGGCGATCTACAAGCAGTTTTGAAGGGTAATAGTTGAACCATTCTGGACATTCTCGAAGTTATTTTCGTGATATCTCCCAGCAAAATATTTCATTGTGTGTTATTCGTGGGTCACACGAAGTACAATAAATTCAAAAAAAAAATACAAAAAAATCTGTGTCCAGAAAACGGGAAAATACGACTATGATTTTGAGAAAATTCTGACAAATAACGATTGTTAATTGATCCCTTCTCATGCATGAAATGAGATTTTCAGACCGCTGAGAGCAATGGTTGTAATTAAATATATGTTTCAACGCGGGCATGTGCTGTACCCTGTGTCCAGAAAACGGAAAATTCCGAATATGATTTTCGGAAAATTCTGACAAATAACGATTGTTATTGATCCCTCTTATGCTGAAATACATTTTCAGACCGCTGAGAGCAATGGTTGTAATTAAATATATGTTTCAACGTGGGCATGGTGCTGTACCCTGTGTCCAGAAAACGGGAAAATTCGAATATGATTTTCAGAAAATTCTGACAAATAACGATTGTTAATTGATCCCTTCTCATTCATGAAATAACATTTTCAGACCGCTGAGAGCAATGGATGTAATTAAATATATGTTTCAACGCGGGCATGTGCGGTACTCTGTGTCCAGAAAACATGAAAATTCGAATGTGATTTTCAGAAAACTCTGACAGATAACGATTGTTAATTGATCCCTTCTCATGCATGAAATAAGATTTTCAGACCGCTGAGAGCAATGGTTTGTAATTAGAAATATTGTTTCAACGCGGGCATGTGCTGAACCCTGGGTCCAGAATACGGGAAAAATTCGAATATGATTTTCGGAAAATCTGACAAAATACGATTGTTAATTGATCCTTCTTATGCTGAAATTATATTTTCAGAACCGCTGAGAGTATGGTTGTAATTGAAATATATGTCAACGCGGTAATTGAATATTAGTTCAACGCGGGCATGTGAGGTACCCTGTGTCCAGAAAACGGGAAAATTCGAATATGATTTTCAGAAAATTCTGACAAATAACGATTGTTAATTGATCCCTTCTCATTCATGAAATAACATTTTCAGACCGCTGAGAGCAATGGATGTAATTGAATATATGTTTCAACGCGGGCATGTGCTGTAAACGTGTCCAGAAAACGGGAAAATTCGAATTTGATTTTAAGAAAATTCTGACAAACAACTATTGTTGAGTGATCGACAAATAACAATTGTTAATTGTTCCCTTCTCATGCATGAAATAACTTTTTCTGACCGCTGAGAGCAATGGTTGTAATTGTAATATATGTTCAGCGCGGGCATGTGCTGGTACCCTGTGTCCGGAAAACGGGAAAATTCGAATTTGATTTCTCAGAAAATTCTGACAAAATCAGGATGGTAATTGATCCCTTCTCCATGATGAAATAACATTTTCAGACCGCTGAGAGCAATGGTTTTAATTGAATATATGTTTCAACGCGGGCATGTGAGGTACCATGTGTTCAGAAAACGGGAAAATTCGAATATGATTTTCAGAAATTCTGACAAATAACGATTGTCATTTGATCCCTTCTCATGCATGAAATAACATTTTCGGATCGCTGAGAGCAATGGTCATAATTAAATATATGTTTCAACGCGGGCATGTGCGGTACTCTGTGTCCAGAAAACGAGAAAATTCGAATATGATTTTCAGAAAATTCTGACAAATAACGATTGTTAATTGATCCCTTCTCATGCATGAAATAACATTTTCAGACCGCTGAGAGCAATGGATGTAATTGAATATATGTTTCAACGCGGGCATGTGCGGTACTCTGTGTCCAGAAAACATGAAAATTCGAATGTGATTTTCAGAAAATTCTGACAGATAACGATTGTTAATTGATCCCTTCTCATGCATGAAATAACATTTTCAGACCGCTGAGAGCAATGGTTATAATTAAATATATGTTTTCAACGCGGGCATGTGAGGTACCCTGTGTCCAGAAAACGGGAAAATTCGAATATGATTTTCAGAAAATTCTGACAAATAACGATTGTTAATTGATCCCTTCTCATGCATGAAATAACATTTTCAGACCGCTGAGAGCAATGGTTATAATTAAATATATGTTTCAACGCGGGCATGTGAGGTACCCTGTGTCCAGAAAACGGGAAAATTCAAATATGATTTTCAGAAAATTCTGACAAATAACGATTGTTAATTGATCCCTTCTCATGCATGAAATAACATTTTCAGACCGCTGAGAGCAATGGTAGTAATTAAATATATGTTTCAACGCGGGCATGTGAGGTACCCTGTGTCCAGAAAACGGGAAAATTCGAATATGATTTTCAGAAAATTCTGACGAATAACGATTGTTAATTGATCCCTTCTCATGCATGAAATGAGATTTTCAGACCGCTGAGAGCAATGGTTGTAATTAAATATATGTTTCAACGCGGGCATGTGAGGGAGGCCCTACCATGTGTTCAGAAAACGGGAAAATTCGAATATGATTTTCAGAAAATTCTGACGAATAACGATTGTTAATTGATCCCTTCTCATGCATGAAATAACATTTTCAGACCGCTGAGAGCAATGGTTGTAATTAAATATATGTTTCAACGCGGGCATGTGCTGTACCCTGTGTCCAGAAAACGGGAAAATTCGAATATGATTTCAGAAAATTCTGACGAATAACGATTGTTAATTGATCCCTTCTCATGCATGAAATAACATTTTCAGACCGCTGAGAGCAATGGTTATAATTAAATATATGTTTCAACGCGGGCATGTGAGGTACCCTGTGTCCAGAAATCAGGAAAATTCGAATATGATTTTCAGAAAATTCTGACAAATAACGATTGTTAATTGATCCCTTCTCATGCATGAAATGTCATTTTCAGACCGCTGAGAGCAATGGTTGTAATTGAATATATGTTTCAACGCGGGCATGTGAGGTACCCTGAGTCCAGAAAACGGGAAAATTCAAATATGATTTTCAGAAAATTCTGACAAATAACGGTTGTTAATTGATCCCTTCTCATGCATGAAATAACATTTTCAGACCGCTGAGAGCAATGGTTGTTATTAAATATATGTTTCAACGCGGGCATGTGAGGTACCCTGTGTCCAGAAAAACGGGAAAATTCGAATATGATTTTCAGAAAATTCTGACGAATAACGATTTTAATTGATCCCTTCTCATTCATGAGATAACATTTTCAGACCGCTGAGAGCAATGGTGTAATTAAATATATGTTTCAACGCGGGGCATGGAGGGAGGCCCTACCATGTGTTCAGAAAACGGGAAAATTCGAATATGATTTTCAGAAAATTCTGACGAATAACGATTGTTAATTGATCCCTTCTCATGCATGAAATAACATTTTCAGACCGCTGAGAGCAATGGTTGTAATTAAATATATGTTTCAACGCGGGCATGTGCTGTACCCTGTGTCCAGAAAACGGGAAAATTCGAATATGATTTTCAGAAAATTCTGACGAATAACGATTGTTAATTGATCCCTTCTCAGCATGAAATAACATTTTCAGACCGCTGAGAGCAATGGTTCTAATCAAATATATGTTTTCAACGCGGGCATGTGAGGTACCCTGTGTCCAGAAAACGAGGAAATTCGAATATGATTTTCAGGAACTTCTGACAAATAACGATTGTCATTTGATCCCTTCTCATGCGTGACAAAACATTTTCAGACCGCTGAGAGCAATGGTTGTAATTGAATATATGTTTCAACGCGGGCATGTGAGGGAGGCCCTACCATGTGTTCAGAAAACGGGAAAATTCGAATATGATTTTCGGAAAATTCTGACAAATAACAATTGTTAATTGATCCCTTCTCATGCATGAAATAACATTTCCAGACCGCTGAGAGCAATGGTTGTAATTAAATATATGTTCCGACGAGGTCATGGGGGGTAGGCCCCTACTCTGTGTCCAGAAAACGAGAAATTCGAATATGATTTTCAGAAAATTCTGACAAATAACGATTGTTAATTGATCCCTTCTCATGCATGGAATAACATTTTCAGACCGCTGAGAGCGATGGTTGTAATTAAATATCTGTTTCAACGCGGGCATGTGCTGTACCCTGTGTCCAGGAAAACGCGAAAATTCGAATATGATTTTCAGAAAATTTGACAAATACGATTGTTAATTGATCCCTTCTCATGCATGGAATAACTTTCAGACCGCTGAGAGCAATGGTTGTAATTGAATATATGTTTCAACGCGGGCATGTGCGGTACTCTGTGTCCAGAAAACGAGAAAATTCGAATATGATTTTCAGAAAATTCTGACAAATAACGGTGTTAATTGATCCCTTCTCATGCATGGAATAACATTTTCAGACCGCTGAGAGCAATGGTTGTAATTGAATATAT